>JANHGN010017198.1:0-23852 GCA_024605025.1 Megaceryle maxima
TCCATTATTATTTTCATTGAAACTATTTTAATTTTCTTTTCCAATTCATACATATCTCTCTCTTCATTTTCTCTTTCCTTTTAAAAAGGAAAGAGAGGTTAATAAAAAACATCTATGATTCATCTAACAGCCAGACCAGCCCTAACCCTTAACCGAAAAAAAACCAGAATAGGTCATCTTTAAAACTCAAACTCTGCAGTGACATTGCTTGGTCTGTTTCCTGGAGAACTCATTTCATTTTATACAGTGGAAACACAGAAGCAAGTACAAATGTAAGTAAAACTGAGATGAAAACTGTAGTTTCAGTTCCTTTTGAATTTATCCCATAAAAGTTAATTAGCTGAATTTTAAGTATGCAAATCCCACTAAAGTCAGTATTAGTCCCAGCAGAGGAATGCTCTAGAGGAACAGAACTCCACTGCTTCCCTTGCCGGTCTCAGTGCTACCATGGGAGTACCAATATACAAGTCTGCTGCATGTGAATTCAGTAGAGACGCATATCCAGGTCACCTAATGCCATGGCAATTCTTTTCAGGCAGTCCCTGGTGAGAACTGAGACCTTCTGCAGTACCTGGGGGAGGGGAAGAATGCAACTCTCAGATGACAGGGTCTCTGCCAAGCTGCAAGCACGGGTGAAGCTTTCATTTCTAGTTCATGGAGAACAGACAGCCTGTTTGACTACATCCTGCTTCTCCTCCTTCACAAGGAAAAGAGGGGTAAAAGGCTTCAGGGCAGGGGTTGGTGGTGCAGAACTAAAGATGCACCCCAGTATGATCTCAGCATACAGCTCAGAAGCAAGAAGGTATTGAACCTGAGGTTAAAGCTCTGTGATCTTCTGCCACAAGAGCTAGTAGACGTTGTTTCATAGGATCAGCCAATGCACTCAGATTGAAACACTTTCTCTAACCAGATTTTTCAAAACTTTAGTATCAAGTATTATATGGGGGTTTTATATGTGTGTGCATACAAGCACAAATACCTGTACATAGAGACACGAATTTTCAGTTCAAAATTCACTTCATTTTTACAGTCCAGTTGTATTGCTTTCCCCTTGTAACTATGGGCTTATAAATACACGCATTGACCTAATCTTACCTTCAGTATGGTGAACATCTTGCTATAATAATGCAATGAGCACAACATAAAGACTTATCTGGATATTACAATTCTAGATGTATACACTTAGCCTGCAATAAGGGATTGAATTTAAATGTTTATAGCTTTCCAAACACTATTATGCGCTTGCAAATGTTAATTCCATTTCAATGAAAGAGTCAATTTTTTTTTTAACAATATAGAATGCATTTTAATACACTATTACACACAATAGGCTGACAGTGAATGGACTCATAATTGATTTAGAAGCACGTTCTACCATCATTCTACCTCTATCTCTTTAGTAAATCATTTTTTAATCGGGCTAGTCTAAGCTGACCCATACAGAGCTTTATTTAATTTATTATGGAATTTATATATAAGGTTGACTAGTAATGCATGGCTACAGCAGCATTAAACAAATTGTGCAGTGAATAACAAAGAGGAAAAAGAGAACAAGAATTCAAATAGCCCAAGCATATTGCTGAGGTTAAGCCAGGTTCCAAATGAGCAATGTTATTCAAATGCTTCAGAATGGGAAAGAGAAAAAGGGCTCTGACACCATTAGGGTTTGTAACAAAAAAAACAAAAACAAAACAAAACAAAACAAAAAAAAAAAAAAAAAAAAAAAGGAAAAAAGGATGAGTTTGAATCAATTATTAAAGGAAAGATAAAGGAGAGAAAAATCTCACATTAAAAATTACCATGCATTAGTTGGTTCTTTTTCCTCTTAATGTAAAGGAGAATAATAATAATAAACCAAGAACGACAGGCTGAATAATCACTCCTAAGTTCTCTTTTTCTGTGTGTGTAAGAAACTTACTGAAAATATCTATACGGACAAGGAACTGAATCAATGCTATGAGAGTTTTCCTGTTACTGACTACATGTATGATAAAGCCTATCAAAGTTACAGAATAGGGACTAGGAATCTACAGTGAGCATTTCATAAATTATTTGCAGAATACTTTAACTAAAGATGCCTGATATGCATACATATTTAACATACACTAACTAAACACATGCAGGCACGCATATGTATAGATGCATATTAAAATGTATATATTATTTCTCCCAGTTTAAAAAAATAGAAAAAAAAAGAGAAAATTTAAAAAGATTTGCAATCTTTGCCTTGGAGGAGATGGGGAGAGTATGCCAGGGCATCATTCAGTTTGTGTATGACCTGCTACTAAATGGTCCCCCCATCTGCCACTGCTATCGTTGCCACACCCACAAAGAGAAGGAAAAGACTGCGCATGGAAGCTCACCATTCATGTGCAAGGTTCAGCAAGAATAAAACCAGCTGGTGCATCTGCCATTGCTAAATACAGTTCTCTTCCTGTGATTTTTCTACATGTGTGCTAAACTTGCAAACTCCTGATGTAAAAGCATCACTACAATTTTCATTCCCTTTTTCCATATATGTAAAAACACTGCATTGAAGATCTTATGAAAATTAACACAGAATATGGACAAAATAAAATACCTTCTGACAATGAAGAGCACCTACTCTACAAGCTAGATTGCTCAAAAGATCTGTAATGGATGGAAGCCTTTTCCCAGTGACCACTGGCTTGAAACCACCTCCAAATCATTATTGAGTTGCCATCATTCACAGCTGGTATGGTACTCAACTTCAAATGAGCTGGTACTCTCAGTCCAAGGTCCACATCATAAATTGGCAACACTGACAGAGTCTTGGCAGGTAGGTCAAGGACTGAAGGGGAACAGAGACTCATCTCGAATGGTGACCTCTTTAGGTCGGGATTCAGACATATTTGTAAGAGAAGTATGCCTTGCCACTGTCTCCTGCTGTAGAACTTCTACAGAAAAATACAGGAATTCATCTTCAAGCGCTGTCACAATCCAGCACCTTTCACAAGGATTAAGTGCCTATTAAAAAAAATACATTCATCATCAGGAAGACAAGCCTGTACCTTTTTTAAATCACACCTGTCATTATAGCTATACTTCCCATTGTAAAGTTAAGAACAAACAAAAACCAACAGCATGAATATAGTCTGTCTTATTTCAGCCTTAGAAAACCAAATTGCAAAGCTTACACAAAATTCTAATTTTACAGATTCCGCAAGAGATGTCCCTCCCATAATTACAAGCAGAGGAACCCATAAACATATCAAAACTAGACAAGACCAATTCTACTAACTCAAAATACTTACAGAGATGGCAAATGACTGACTTCAGAAGACCCTTTTGAAACCACTTTCCACTTTAGCTTGTCCACAAGAAAAAAAAAAAAGCATCAAATCAAAAGACATTATTCATTTTATTTGACACAGGCTGTAATTTCAACTGAAAGGGGTATGTTAACATGGCAAGTAAACTGCCACAGCCTGACTATAAATCCAGAGCCTTTTTTGTATGAAATACAAATTGCATGCAATTCCATCCCAACAGATTTCTGTTCCATGAGACTCCAGCAGCAACTCAATCACTAAACTACTTTAGCTGGCTGACCAGGGGTCTTCTCAGAGCACAACACAGCTGGCAGTGCTAGAGCCACTTGCCACACACTTGCAGACCCTCTTGGCTGACTAGAAAATATGCTAGTGAAATGCTGTTCTTGCTATTAGAATGATCTCTAGGGGCTCCTGAAGGCAAAGTGATGCTAAGCCTGCTTCCTCCAACACCAGAAGCCAAACTACATCTACAGAGACTTCAGGTTCTTGCAGCCATCCAATCTGAAGGTCAGGAAGGGGTTCAGGTACTTCCTTCATGGTGTGTTTTGCACAATCTGCACAGTAAGGCCTGTAACTTGCCAAGTTACTGCATTACATTCTCTTATCACTAAGACCAAGATTGCATTGTAAAAGATTAATGTCATATCCTGTTTAGGGTCAAATTAGTAAAATGGATGAATAAAAGAAGCTATCTATTACAAATATTACGTTCTCTATGATCTTCACACTTCCAAAGATTTGAATATATAAAAAGTGCAACTCAGCTAATGTTGCTGCAAGTATAAGTAGTCTTCTCCAGTCCTCTCCAATATGCAAAGGATACCTTGCACTCAGTGACACTTTGACAGTGGATTACCTAAACAACAGTTCATGCATGTTTGAACAGAAATATCAGAGTTGTCTGGGATCTGCAGCTTTAAGTGCCCACACCACCAGATGTCTGCAGTAGAATGGACATTCATATGCAGAAAAATATAAAAAAGATTCGACTGACTTATTGACAAGATCAGTGCCAATTCTACAACAGATTAAGTTTTGATGATATTATGCTTGAGTTCTGCAACACCCAGCTAGATGAGAAAGAATTAAAAAAACCCAAACAAAAAACAACAACAAAATAAAAAACCCTAAAGAAAACAAGATGAAAATCAGTGACAGTAGCAAAATAATGCTGACCTACATTATAGAAATAGATGAACAATCTATACTAGCTTTTTCTTTATTAAAACTTCTCCAAACAAACCCTGAGACACATACAATTGGTGTGCAATTGGCGTGCAAAGAGAAAAGCCTGAGATAAAAGATCTCAGGGAAAAGGACAAAATACAGACATTGACTGTATAATCACATGAAGCACATGATTCCCTCTACAACTAATCCAGTATCTCATGTAACCCCCTCTCCCCCTTGTCACCAAAAATGTTAGAAGAGAGAAGCAGATCTAGGCAGGCCCTGATAGCTTTCCCCAGCAGAGAAATTCAATGAGTGTTTCCACAGAATCTGCAGGAACAACTTGATACTACTGTGGCAACAGCTTGGAGGCATCCATCAAGTATCAAGATTCCTCATGCAAGAGACTACACGCATGCATAAAACATAAAGCTCACTCTGGCTCCAATCTCTTTATATTTACTTAGCTATGACATCTTGAAGAAATATTAATATCTCTGAAGAGAGGTATTCTTAACAATATCCCTGGTAGCAAAATGATGATAGAAGGTGTGCTATTTAGAAGCCAGAGATGGCAAAAAGTCCATCAGTCCAGAGTGAAGAAACCTTTGACAAACACACCTTTCATTTTGGGTATAGTAGTTAAGCATTTTATAACAGGGTGGCAATAGATAAGAAAACAGATAAAACACACATGAAGAGAGTGAAACTCCTTGCTCCCCTTCTGGCAAGCCAGAAGCATAGGTAGGCCATTACTCTGAATGTGACGGAAGACATTTATTAGTCAAAATACGTTAAGAAATTCCTCATCACTCAAGTTGCAGAGTTATTTATACTTCTACCAGATTATGCCCCTTAGCCACGTAAAATAAAAATGTTGCTGTTTAAACAAGTATTCTCATTATAGATGTAATAAAACTCTGCAGCATTATTGAAAGTTATGCAATAAATAATTTGTCTCTTTGGAAAGACATATGGCTAAGTTGGGTGCCCAGGACTTAAAATTCATTAATGTCTTACGAGTGAAAGAGATATTAATCTCTTTTCATTAGCTCACTAAAATTAGCCAAGGCAAGTTAGAAAACGTTCCGAGACATCATTTGATTCCAAATGAATATGCCTGAAGTATTACTTTTCCAAAAAGCCACTATAAACAACAGGGGAAGGGAAAAATAATTTGAAAAATTACTTTGACATTGTCCTTTAATCATGCATTCTATTCTATAATGGTTCTAATATGTCTCTTACATGAATAAATGGTTGCAGTATATAAATAGTATACACTCTGGAATACCATGCAGAATATCTGATGATACAGGAACTAAATTATATTTAAACGAACATGATGATGGAGTTAGGTGCTTTTAAAACATAACTTATTTAAAGAAAACCAAAAATCCCATAGGGTTAGGGCATTCTCTGCAGTAAGTTAAAACACTATCCCATTTAAGGAATGATTATGTTAAAAAGATCTCTAAAATATCATATTATTACTGTTTACTAATTCAATTTTTTTTTTTCCTACTGATTCAGCTTTCACTGTGATGTCTGAAGGGAACAGAAATTAAAATGTTAGTCCCCTTCTAGAGTTATAAACATCTCTTGGAAAAAAAGCAGTGTGGAATTTTGAAAAGTTTGAAGATGCACCCTATTACGAAGCACCTTAAGAACAACCAAATTTTTTGTGTGTGTGTGTGTAACAAAAGAATATGGAATAAAAGAGTTCTTGTACATTAACCAAAATTCAGGATCTTACGGCCATAATAGTCCTCATTCTTTCCCTCTATTAGATTGTATGGATTGAAGAAGAGTTTATGTCCTCTAGCGCCTGGATTGCAGAGACTGTTATGCTGGGAATTTCAGGCAGGGGAGAGTCAGTTTCCACTGGCATTTTGGACACACAGAAATTCTAACTCTGTTCTTCATGTGAAATGTAAAAATAATCATTAGAAGTCAACAGTGTGCAGAGCAGATGTTGCTTACACAGTTGTTATCAATCAGAAATCGGTTGCATGAGATTGACCAAAATGACAAAAATGCCTAATTTATTTCTTTTCTTGACTTGCAGCTGCATGGCTTCTCAGTTCTCCAGTTCTCATTCAAAACTAAATATTTGATTGCTTATCTGCTTTATCGGGCACTAACCATAAAGTCTGAAGAGAAAGACTCAAGTGATTGTCCCATACCAAAAGATGAAGACAACTGCTGCAAAATAGTATCACTAACTCGAAGTATTGCATCTTGATGACTCTTTATTGACAAATTTCAGAAGTGTCAGATTTGGAAAAACTGATTTGCCTTTTGACCCTCCTCTACAAGTATAGCTGGTATTTCTTTTCAATGCTGCTACAAACTTCTGTATAGGGCTAAAATTATGTACTGGAAAACATGGCAGGTGTTTATTTTTAAATATACCAATAATTTCAGGTGACTGAAGATACTGACATAGGGCAGGGAACAAAGCAGTGAGGCCTGCACCATTCACAAGCCAACATAAGATTGATTGCCCATTTAAAACCAAATTATAAGTAGCTTCAGGCCATTAATATTAATTAGGTCAAGACTAATAGGTTTTCATGAGTGGACTGTTTAGCAGGTCAGAGGCAATGAAAAGGTGGTAAACAATTTACCACATATTTAAGTTTGCAGGCACATGACACATGCCCCTACTGCTGTAACTGTGCACCTCACTCAAGTCAGATTGCTAAAATCTGGTCAGACTACTTGATGACTCAGATATGTGAAACACCAAAATCCCATTTTAAATGATATAGCTTTAATAAAAATTATTCAAATTCCAGCCAGAAAGCAGTTCCAGTGCATGTGAGAACACAGGCTGGGGATTTTGCATCAGGAGGAACTGGGAAGCATAGGTGTGGCCTTTCACATTCCTGCAGGCTGCTCAGGCAGAACACTCCAGCCTGTCCTGCTAAGTGCCTCCTCTTAGGAAGAAAGGACACTGGTAGTGCACTCTTCACATGGATTCACTCCCTGCTTGGCTTGTCATCTGTTACCAAACTAGATGTTCCCTGGACATTACAACTGGTAACGTGGACATGCATCTAATTAAGGAGAACACTTATTGCACAGGGATCAAGTTCACTTTTTTTTTTTTTTTTTTTTTTAAATTGGATGGTAACACATTCTGATCAATAGAAAACAGATTTCTTTCACTGCAAATTTAAAGAGCAGTCATACAAAGAGTATATGGACTTCATCTGTAAACCAGTATCTTGCCACAGATGTGCACTAATATTGGTGTGTATTAAAAAGTAATTTTATTACTGCTTTATTCTCATAAGCAGATAGAATTTAAACCTTGCATTCATTTTCATCACAGCGCATTTGCACATATCTACACATAACAGTATTTGGAAAAGCACTATACATTCATATTCCTTTTCTTATTGCTCACAAAAGACAACACGATCCTTCCATGGACTAAATTTCTATTCTTGGCCTATGTTATGAAACACTTCTTGTTGCTACTATTAAAGTTGTGCAAAAGGACTGCCCAACACATCCTGACCACTTAAGCTCCACTTCAAACCTCAAAATAGCATTCAAGTGGAAGGAAGGCATGGCAGAGGCCAAGGGTGGACTTTTTACAAAGGGATCAATTTCAACTGTTAGCAAAAATAACAGGATTTCATCTAGAAGCGTATGGCTCATATTGGGAATCTTTTTTACTTTTAATTTACCAGTGATTTTTAGTTCAGGATTTCCTGGCTGCCATTCTCCATTTTTCTCATGGGGCATAATTTTCCAGAAGAACTGATCATCTCTCTTTTGCAAACCAAATATTTTAGAGGTGCCTCAATTCAGATATGCAAAAATCAAGGTTCCTCCAAAAGAACAGACAATTCTCAAAACTTTGCCCACATGGTATTACTTCAAGATGCATTAATTCTGCCTGGAGACTTAATCTAAGAATAACTGTAAAAGAAGGGTACTTCCTGAAAACAAACAAACAAACCAAAAACATACCAAAAGCCAGTTGTCTGGTCTGAGACTTAACAGTCACAAGCCTAGTTATGCAGAAAAGAGAAATGAAATTAAACTTTTACTTAAAATGTGTATATATCTGCTGAAGGAACTATTTTATTTCATTATTGTTTATACACGAGTGATTAAATTCTACCTTTTACCCTGTACCACTACTTGCCAGCCTTCAAGTTATTTATCAATGCTTGGCACAGCTCAAGAACAGGAAGGATATGAAGGTGCAGGTGTTGGTCCTCAGGCTCTTATGCACAAATTGAATTGAGTTCCTCCCTGGAATATAGTACATTTGAGCCAGCTGAATAATACAGAAAGGCATAAAAGTTTTGAAAATCTAATCTCCGGGGCCGGGGGGGGAGCAACACAAATACTACACGTGGAGATCCTGCAAGATGCCGAGGCTGTTTCCTTAGAATTTCCAAGTAAGCATCGTTGTTAATCAAAACAGTGATGTAAGAACAATCACTCAAAAAGGGCACCTTGTATAGCAGCTTCACACAGTCCTGGTGTGTTCCTGCTCAATACAAAAACTGAGCAGACAGGACGGGATAGTCTTCTAACAAAGTGATGAGAAGCTGTACCACCCTTCCACCTCAGGGGTTTGTGTGTCAAAGAGCAGGACTCTGCAGTTCTACACCTGCAAAATGTGCTGTGAGTCACACAAACTGAACATAACACTACCACCCACATTTTCTTTCTCAGCATGACTATCTCAATAAAATTTCCTCTATAACACTGACATGTGGCTTCAGCAGCCACACTATATGCAAAAACTTGCAAGTGTGAACTGACCTATCATTCTTCACGGTCGTGTCAAGACACACATAAACTTTGCAAGATGCATGGCCCTGGGCCTACATCCAGCTACTGAATGTTACAGTCCTATAACAACACAGCTTGAAAGATACCAGTTTTACTACAACCAATACCTACCTACTGAACATCTAAAAACATAATTAAAACATCTGTTCTAACACAATGCTTGCTGACTCAATGGAACATTATTATACCCTATCACTCACTGTGCTAGGAACCACTGCATACGGGCTTTTGGTGTTGTACAGCAAACACAGTTAGATTAAAACACAACAAATTTGCCTGACATATCAACACAAATAGAGTTCTCAAAATCCGAGCATCAGCATATTGATGATACAGTGGACAAAAGGTTGAAGTGTTTTTTCTCTTTTTCACCAAAGAAGGTGCTAAATTGCTTAGGTCCCTGAAAAGCAACTTTCTGAGGAAAACTGTCTGCTCCAAATATTGTATAATACAATGTATGTGTACAGCCAGGAGGAAATCTGCCATTTCCTCTAGAGTCACAATCTCTAATACAGCCACAGAGCATATCTCTGATTACACCCCACAGACAGGAAAAATGCTTCCCCTAATCATGCAGATTATGAAGCTGGTTTGAGACCACGTGAGGCAACAACTGCTGGCATGAGGTCCTGGCACATCCTTACCTTCATTGCCACTGATCTGCAACTGGGCTAAGGTCTTGCTTATGCAAAGGAATGAAAGCTGTTGTTCCAGCAGCCAAAAAAAAAAAAAACCACCACAAAAAAAACCCCACCCACAAAAACCCAACACCAAAACAAAACACTTGACAAAAGCTGCACTCTTGCTCTACTACAGGAAAAAAGTTATTCATCAAAAAATACTGGTGTTTTAGAAGAAAAGAATGCAAAAAAAAGTTTTCTCTAATGTCTGACACTTCATATGAATGCATCAGAACAGCACTTTAAGGATGGCTTCAGAGGTTATTATTGCATCCTTTTCTGCCAATAGCTCTGTGGGACAAAAGACCAAACTGTGATGAGCTTGCACCCCATTTTACAGCTCCAGTTTTCTGATGCAAGCGGTACAGACTGTCATGGTTCTCCAAGAGATTTCGGTCAAGTCAGCCTAGGAAACCTGTTTAAGCTAAGGCAGCTCATTCTGCCTTGCACAGATTAGCACCTGGTCACAAAATCAGTTCCAACAAGAGATACAAGGTAACAGAGACCACAAAAGGAGATATCATGGAGCGGTTGGGGTAATCCACTGTGGGCATTGCAGCAGGACAGAACGTGTGGGCAAAGTCCCCAGAGCCTACCACAGCCTCTATGTGTCACAAGTACTGTGAAATCACACCTTACTCCTCAATAAAAGAATGGTTCACCAGTGTTACAGAACTGGACAATTCTTTATATGAGCACACAAGAGTATCCTTCATGTTTGCACAAGCTTCTTATATCCATGCAAAACAAAAAATGAGTGTAGAATACTGCAGAGGGTCTAGGAAGAACCCACTGTGTGTCACAGAACTGGAAAGGAGGCACAAAAAGCTAAGGCTTGCTGAAAGGGGTTACAAAGCATCAAATCAAAGAACAGTTAACCAAATGTAACAGAAATTTCATCTAACTGTGCTCCAAAACAAACGCAGCATTGAAAAATAAAGAGCTGTGGCACCGCAGTAATCAGTTGTTTAGTGTTTCAAGCAGCAACGCGTACAAAGTGACACAATACAGGCTCCAGAATAGCCAAATATTTGAGTATATACTTAAGTGTATCAGAGTGTAATTTGACCTTATATTTTCTCTGCCCTCAGTGCCAGTTTCCAAAGGTCCCATTAGACCTTCTCCCAGCAATGTCTTTCTGTCACCCATGCTGCAAGTTTCCTGCCTTACCCAGTTTTGTCAGTGGGGACCTGATGAAGCTGAGCTCTGAACTGTCAGAATAATCCAGCACAAAAGTACTCAAACAGCCAACCAAGCCCCACATTACACTCTTTTAGCTATCAGCAACAGGGGCTTTTTAAAGCAGCTTTACCACTAAGGAAACAGTGCAGTTTCTATACACGATGAATGCAGCTTCCAGGCTACAAAATGTTAAACTCCTCTTAAGGGAAATGTTTTGGATTTCTTTAATTAAGGGCCATGCTAGACTCTGACCACAGCACAGTATCTCACCCATTTATACCACTCTAGCTCTAAAATTAGCTTGAAGTATTTGTTGTCACAGAGTCACAGATATTTTGATAAACTTCCCTTTCATCATATACGTAGTCGATCACCCTTTACATACGCAATGCAAGGCAGCCAAAAACTGCCACAAGCATGAAGACAGATTGTTCTTGAGGCTCCCTTATTTATAACTTCCTAAAGCCTGTCTCCCTTAAGAAAGGCTTAGCTCTGCTTATCTGATCGACTACCAGGACTGCAGACTTTGTTAGATGACTGAACTCATTCCCTCCCAGCCAGCAACTGAAGTTAAGGTTTAATACATGCAGTGTACTCCTGAACACTCAGCAGATGATCATTTCATTTCATTACACACTACTGGAAGTGTGAAGATTATTATGCATCGGTTATTTCGTAGTGCCTATTTGTGTTAAAACACTGTGAAGAAAGGCTATTTCAATTTTTAGAAAGGAAATCTTTCCTCAGAGTATGTTTTCTTAAGGACATTAAGGGCAAATACACATTAACATGGCTTTTCCTCACTCCTGCCCTGTATAACCTCTCCTGAAGGATCACTAGAAAATATGCTATAAACCACCCAGTTCACTACTCTGCTCTAGTAAGATGGACATATAATCAACAGAAGCAAATTGGTATAAACTACTATGAGGTAGAAGTGCTGTATACTGCAGAAAATGCATTTATTCAGGTTCACTATACAGTCAAAACTAAAGGGGAAATCCAGATGATCAGTAATTTCACAGTTGGCTGACTTCTCTCCTCTTTGATATTATTTGTAAAATCTTTCCTTGGCCTCTGGATGTGTGAGCAAAGTAATATTTCATTCATTTACTTGTGGGTAGAAGAAATTAAAATAGCTCGCTTTATTGAAGATGCTGAATAGACAAGAAATACATATAATATTCTCTGAATTAAATTACCATGATGTCATAAACTATGTTTAAAAATACTCAACTATCTACAGTGCTAGAACAATATAAACAAGAGGCAAAACCTAAGAGACTGGTTTAAAAAGCTCAACAGTGTAGAACATGAACGTTCTTTGTTCTGAACTAACAATAGCTGGATTTGACAGAGGAAAATAAAATAAAATCTTGGAAAATCTGGAAGCTCTTTATACAGCTCCTAAGGATATCTGTTATGCAAACAACAAGTATTTCCATAAAAGAGATGTCTGGGATCCTGAAAAGAAGTGTATCGCTGAAAATGGTATCTAACAGACAAGTATTGTTAAGTTTTTCTGTTCAAAAGTGGGGTCCCCTGAATGGCCATGACACTAAACTGAACGATCCAAACAATTACAGTAGAAAGTGCTTTTACTTCTAAAGATGTGAATGGTCCCACAATTAATTGAACTATGTTGCATTTTCCTGGGTAAAGTCTGCAAGTGTTATAAAGCGTTTATGGAGGGCATTTTTATCCTATACTGCTTCAGATCTGTGAAGACAGTTGCCACAGCACAGGCAAAGAAAGGCACTGAAATTTATGGGTTAGTAGAAAGTTTGCAATCTAGATGAGTTCAGTGGAAGCTGGCTATCTAAGTCTATCTTATCCTTACAAAAATCTGACCCTTAGGCTGCATCTATATTCATGTTTTTCCCTTAGAGCAGTAGGGCATTTGTGAAGCAAATTCATTGACCGCTCCTCCCCAGCATGCACTGATTCCGGTCACAAAGCCTGTTTGGTGCTCCTCAATTAGCTTGCTTTCAATGAGATTGTTTGAGGCTAAGAAAGTCTGCAGCAGGGAATTTCCTCTCACCCCCCATTTCAAATCAACAGCTGTCCTGGTTTGTGAAGAATTCAGCCTTGGGTTTTGTTTTGTGTTGGTGTTTGGGGGGGGGAGGGCTTTTTGGTTTTGGCCTTTTTTTTTGTGTGTGTGTGTGTGTGTGTGTGTGTGTGTATACCACTTCATCAATGCATTATGCCTAAATGAATCACCAAGACTGGGACTCTCAGCAATTCTTCCCAACAAAAAGTGATTACTCCTGTAGCATAAACAGCATTCTAAGAAAACATGACCTGGAAACTGAACTTGTAAGCAAGAGGACTAAATCAATGCTCCAAAAGAGCAACAGCTTCCCATTCTGAAAAGTTGCTACTAAACATCATTTGCACACCTCGTAATAAAAACAAAGTAGAATACCGCCTGATGTATTTACAAACCTTTTACTGTGGGCAAGGCATTTAACAATAAGGGGAGCTTTATGAGCTACCAGTTAAACATACTGACTTTCTCCAACATGAACTCTCAGTAAGAGAACCCCAGAAAACAATCCCTGGAGGGGTAGGGCACCCTGAAGACTCTTGGAAGGCCTCCTGCCAACAATGGATACATTCTTAAAAAGGGCTCTCTTCCAGCAGCATTAAACACCTCCAAAGGGAACCTCTGGTAATGTGAACTTTTAGAAGAGGGATGTGCTCAGTGAGGTGGAGAAAAAAATCACGGGGGAAAACCTCATCACTTTGCAATAGGGACAAGGTGTTTACAAACACACTAACTCTGTAATTGCTATAATTTCTGTAAAATTTGTAATTTCACTCGAGGCTACGATTTACACAGATCTTCAGCCTTTAATTCTCATCGGCACTTACTCCATACAAACAGATTAGAATTTTCAAAGACAAACACTGAGCCGGGCATATGTGTTACTTTAAAAGAAAAAAAAAAAAAAAAAAAAAGGAAGGAAGCCTTTAGATACACAGATAAATAAGTAGCTAACTGGAAAGGAAGACATGCAGATGATTTCGATAGGCAAAGATCTCTGCAGAGGGAATTCCCTTTGTAGTATGGTCATTTAGCCTGATCTTGACTTGCCAGGATGGGTGTTACATGATGGTTCCAAATTCACCTCTTTTTGTCTATTTGTTTGTTGGTTGTTTTTGTTTTGTTTTTTAAATTGCAAAACAAGGAGAGAAAAAATGCTAAAAGAGACAGAAGAATTTCTCATAACAGCGTTTGACTCAATAATAGCTGTAATAACACGACATTCTGTCAAAGGGAACCATCACATTCCTATACAAAGCCACGCAGTGCCTGAAGGGATCTGCCCACATCTGCTGCTTTCCTATTAGTACCCTAGAGCAATCCAAGCAAACTGCCAGCAAAGGCTCTAACTATATTTGATTAGTTTCAGGCCTTCATTTTTAGCGACTCATCACCCTCTTAACGGCAGATGATGCCCTCTAGTTGGAATCAATGTGAGTGACCAGTTCACAATAGGCCGGATTAATGATGAAAAATGTGTAGTCAGCCTGGAGGGCTTTGGACATTTATCACCCACCGGGTCTGCCGAGGGGTGGGCTGCCCCCTGGCTCATCGGGACAACACCCACCACACCTTAAAGGCTAACACTGCGATCCTGGCCTACGGAGCCTCCTCGGGTGTGAGAGGAGGCCGGAGCACAGCGCGCTTACCGCATTTGTTGCACGCAGTTAAACGCGGTCTTAAATGTCTTTCCTTCTTACCGCCTAACTTACAAACAGTGCACAACAAACTGCAGTTATTCTTTCCAGCTACAAAGCTTTCCTACGTAAAGGCCCCGTTGTAAAGCAGAGAGTTCTTATTCACACAGAAAACCCAGGCAAAAAACCGTGTGCTAAGCTGCGCTGCAAGTCAATTTTACATACCAGTAGAGTAGCATCTCATTAAAATAACAGAATTGCATCATACCTTATAAGCAACTTTCTCTAAGCTTCTGATGTTATTATGATATTATGTCTGCAGTATGTAGTAATGTAACTCACATCAAATAGAGATGCACACTGAAGCTCCATTCACTATGTGAATGCTGCCTCAAAAGTTTTGCCTCCTTTCAGTTGTCATACAAAGGGCAGTGAGATTTATGAACACAGTAGGCACAAACCATAGAGGTGCTGGCAAAGCGTGCATTTTCAGAATCATTCAATCACAGGAAAATGAAACACTGCCAAAATGCATACACCAGAAGCTTCAGCTAGAGACCCAATTAGGAAGAATAACCATATGCTGAACTTTAAAAGATTAAATCATAGACCTGAAATTAAGCAGGGGGTGGATGGAAAATGTTCTAGTACATAAAAACAGACTTAGTCATGTGGTTAAATGCTTTCCTATCAAGGCTTGATACCTCTCTATCTATTCTCCATTGATTTATTTTTTCACAATCTGCAGAGAATACTCTGTTAAAAAAAAAAAAAAAAATCGACAAAATGGACTTGGTAGCACAAATAACAAGCCCTCTCAAGGCTCATCTCATTTTTACAAGGAAATGGTGACTTTGTCCTCCATTAAGAAAAAATGTAAGTGCAACCATATGGGATTTCTTTGAAAATTTTTAACTTTAAGGGAATGCATAGCTTTGGGAAACAAAGCAAGGTTTCCTCATAAGGAATTGACCATCCATTCAGGTAGTTTTCAAGTGCTTGATAGGAAAACAAATTACTGTTTCAATTGACTTTTTAATAGAAAAAAAGTATTTTTAAAAATTATACAAAAGCCTGTGCATGAAATATGAAATGTCTGTAATCTTTCTTTCCATGGCAATCACATCTGATGAAGTGCTTTGGTTTGGCAAATGTCCTAAAGACCCTAGAAACAGTCATTATGTTTTGAACACTTTAAGAAGATCTCTTCATATTTAATGAAGTTATTTTCTCTGCTACTATGAGAAATACAGTAAATTCCTAAATCATAAATTAAGGATCAAATTGCTAATCATGCTTATTTTTAAAAAGTGACTTGCAAGATTAGCAACATTATTAAATTACAAAGGAGCTCATTCAACCTAACAACATAAAAATCTTTAATAGCTACCTTAAACCTCCTCTACTATTCACAGCAGTCTTTCCCATGACAGCCATTCTAAATGCAAAAATGAGAGGCATGCCCATTGTTTTGGTTTAAATCACAGCCTTACCTCATGCCAAACAAGGAGCAACATCCCCCCACGCTGCAGTGGGATCAGATCAGGCTCATTTCAACAATCGCTCTCTGTAGGGCTCCCCTTCCCGGACAGACGCACATTGACATGTAAATACAAGAAGGGTCTTGTGTGGGACTTCCACACCATGGAAAACACATGCTGTGTGAACACACTTTGGTAGATTCTATAGATTAGAATATAATTATTTACAAACTGTTATATCATCTCCAATCCAATGGTCATGGTAAATCATCCTTTTTGTTTAGCTCACTGCATATTTTAAAATGAATAATCATTCTCAAAATTAGTGCAGCCATCAGTTCTGCATGGAATATATAAGCTACAATATTTTAAAATTATTTCATAAAAAGGGAAACAGAATAGTTTGCTGAAAAAAATGAAATGGATCATCTAAAATTTTTTCTAACCTGTTAATTTCTGATTGAATTTAGTGTTCATTTCATACTATAAAACTTTGTTCTTACAGAATAAACTTTCCTAACTTTGTTAAACTTATGTCAGCTGTGAAAATGCCCAAATTTTTTGTTCTCATTGCTAAGGTCATTACCATCATCTCTGTTTAAAGCAAAGATCTTTCTCATTTCCGTGGCTGTGCTCTGAATCACTAGGTCATCATCTTTTAAAAAGGGGAATGTCATTTATAACTTCTACTGTCTTTGTTTAGCACAATTTAACAGTCATTTTTATTGATATCACACTGTAAGATCCCCTGTAATTGCTATTATCAGGACAATAGTTCTTAAAAAACATGTTTTCTATTGGTTTCAAAAGCATTGTATTAAATTCTGTCTGAGAGACTTTTGGGTTTTGCTCAGACATCTTTTTGTTTATTAACTGGAAAAGGAACTGGTTATTGTCTAGATCTAAGATTTGTCCAAGTACACAGAATTGTCAGAAACATGCAAAAGTCACATATTTCCACAAGCAAGCTTTATAAATTTTCCTTATTCTCCATTTCATTTTTTTTTTTGCCATGTTGTTACTCTGTATTCACTTATAACTAATATTAAAAAAAACCACAAAGCACTGATAATCCTTGATGTGACCAAGGACAAGATCATGATGGGGAAATGGCAGTATTGGGACTGCGTATTAGCCTTTATCTCTGGAGGCCAACGTCCATGTCTGTCTGAGGTCATGAGTTAACAGATTTGTGATCTTGCCTTAATCCCTTGTGGACATTTAGCCACATCATAAGCCAACTATACAATTTCTGCCAAAAATTGAGACCCAGGACTGAAACACGGTAGTTTACAAGTCAGGCTCAGAACATGAGCTGAGCCGTTTTGCAGTAGTTTATATGCTTTTCCATTGTATAAACTTTTTATGCTTGTTACATACATGTGTAAGGAAAGAAGCAAACAATATGCTTCCTCAACAAGAATCTTTTCCAAACATGTGAAGTTACACTACAAGTCTATTTCTTACCCAGAAATCAACATGCTAATGTTACAATGCAAAGGGTTTACATTTCTGGAACTCATTCCTTTTTTTCCAAGTACTGTTGGTTAAAATTCTGGCACTACTGAAATGAATAAAGGTGGCATCTTCATTCAGTATACACTTTACGGTAAAAGAAAAACAAAGAATTAACTTTAAATAGCAAAATATGAAGTGGCATGCAGAATGCTGAAGAGGGGGCATTTTCATCTGAGAAGTACATTTTGGCTTAATGGCAAAGTACAATGATTGTGATGAAAAACTGCTTTTCAATTTTGGCTGTTACAATTTACACTGATTAAGTTTATTCCACTGTAACCTTACTTACTACTTCTTAGCAAAATAATGCTTTTGTCAGCGTTCTCATTTCCTGGTCTAATGGTAACAAGTTTGAGTGTTTCCTACCTCTCCAGTAAAACTCCAACTGTATCAGGGGTTAGAAGCACTATGTACAAGGGCACCCTTAATTAACATTACTACACCAGCTCTGGTGAAAGAACACTGGGGAAGAGTCCTGGGAAAGCACAAAGCTGGTGACATAGTACCTCTTCTCTGCTCTAGCAGAACCTCAGCCTGCTACAGGACCAGACTCAGACAACTAAAAGATGCAGGATGGCCAGGACTGGCAGAATCTGAGCATGCATGTCAGTTCTGTCAAAGGGCCTGAAAATGAGTTTTCAAAGGATCACAGAAACAAATGAGATGCTGTGAGAGTGAACGAGCAATAAGGGAATGCCCATGCTTTTTCACAGATGAAAGATACTGTTTTCTACAATGATAAAAAGAAAAAAATAAAAATAATAATAAAAAAAATCTTATCTGGTTTAGCACATGGGACCATGAATCCAGATATGTCCCATATTGTTGCTTTTGTTCAAATTCTTTCTATTCCATTTTTTTTCCTTTCTTCATACATATTTTAATTATTAAGGTTACAATGTTATGAACGGTGCCAAGTCGACACGTACAAAAAGAACACCCTGCTTCCTAGAAAGGAATGCTGAAGGTTAACTAATGCACGTAACTCTGCACTTAACATACACTTTGTTCCAAGCATAAAAATGAAATTTATTCCTCATCTCACCCACATCTACCAGTGAGGGAAAGGATAAGCACTGTAGTTCTGTACCTCTATAAAGAATACATCCTTAGCTTCCAACGTAAAATGGAATCTTTATACAGTGTTCCATTTTATTTTTTTTACTACACTTCACAAAAGGACTGAAACATTCCTATAATTAACCTAACCCTGAAGCAGGCAAATAAGAACTGTCCTCTTTCATGGTAAGAGCTATCTTTTCCAGGAGATCAATATATCCAAGGAATGAAGCACTACTTTTTTTCACAATAAATACCATACACCTCTGGGCATGACCAGCTTACAGCTTTCGGATGCTTTGCAAGAGGATGGATATTCCAGCAACACTGGCAAAATAAAATTGTTTGCTTGTTGTCAATTCTCTCTTATCCTTCCTCAACATACCCTTGCAACACAGTGTCTACGTAACTTGGACTTGACCATTTGTGGAGAAAAGCAGAAACTTTCTTCTCTGTCTCCCTTTCCCATGATTCCTTCCAATAGGTTTCAAGCAGGTCAAAGACCAAAACACATCTGGCAAGAAAGCCTTTTCTTTCTGTTCAGACATGTGGCCCTTGTGGATGGCCGTATGTGTTACAGCAAATGGAGCAGTGTATACTGCTGCACTCTGAGCAGAAATTATGACAGTCTGTCTGAGAAGTAGATGGAATTCTGCCCCCCCCGCCCCAACCAGATGAATCATGAGATAAAAGCTCAAAGAAAAAAAAGAGGCTAGTAGGTCAGGTTTTGTGTACTTGGCTTTCAGAATGATAATCCTTGTCTTAAGAAATTTCTGGCTGAATAAACTACAAATCACAGCTCTTTAAGAGAAGCGCTGTATGGCTGGGTACTCACACTTCTTAATGTGTAACTTCATGGTCTGTAAATGAAACATGAAGTACCTTCCAGAATTGTACAATGACACACATCTCCAGTTTCTAGGATATTTCATTCCATTTTAAGTTTATCATAAAAGTGTGTCCATGTTAAATTACTAAACTATTGCATTTATACTACTACTTTAGAAACATGTAAAGTGTCTTCTCTAATGTAAGCGAATTACTAGAGTTCCTTTATGCAAGTTTTGGACTTAATGGTGTGATTTGGTTACAAAACTGTTTGGGAAAGACTGTGAGGAACAGTTGGCAAAATGGACAAATCAATTACAGCTTCAAATCCATATTCTTATAGTCAAAATACTGGGATTCACCAGTCCTGGAAAACATGTCATGCTTACTTGGAAAATGTATCTGAACTACTAATTTTGGCTATTTTATTACAAAAAATTAAGTAAATCAAGAAATAGAGAAATCACAAGAAATTCACACTGTATGGAAAAATTTTGCATTTCTTATGACAGTTATTGGCTTTCTGAAACAATTTGGAGATCCAGGAAGAAATAATAGTGACAAACAGCCTGGAAGCCTGGTAGTAAGAGAAAGAAACAGCCTGTGAGCAACCTTTTTCTGTGTATAAAGTCACTTGCTGATCTAATAGCAAAGATTGTGAAATTACTTTCAGCGACAGTAATGATAGCACTGATTTTTTGCTGCTGGTCTATCAGATCTAAAAAAATAATATTGTATTACAAGAAAGAGAGCAACAAACAGACAAAATACCCATAGCTAAGATGGATTTCTAAAACCAGAAGAGTACAAAATGCAAAGCCCAAGGTTGGCAGTGCAGCCAAACCTCCCTTTTCATAGGTCTTCAAAAAACTAGTAACACGAATTATGTGGGCAAGATTATATTATTATTATTTTAAATACACCGTTGATAAGATCAATTATGTGAAAAGCCTCCTTGCAATGGGACCCTATTTCTGCCAGGGCTTTGAAGAAGTACAACCTGCATTTAGTTATTTTTTCCTTACAGAAAGATCCGTGAAAATAGCAAGAGGGCTTATGAAGCCAAAGTCCAAGTTTCCTTAGATTTGATACCAGAACAGCTGATACCTGAAAACCAGCAAAGACTTGATGACTAAGTAAGCAGGCTAGACATAAAAGGGGGTTTCTGTGTCCCCTGTCAACTGTGTCTTTAAAAGCACATGATTTTCATTAGGTTTGCCCTGCATTCACAGTTCAATGACTGCCTCAGTTGCAGCAAACTCTACACCTAGCTGTAAAGCAAACCCTTTTCAGACAACCTTTTGCTGTCCTTGACTTGAGTTCTGGCCTTATTCCAGCTGCCAGCCTGAGCTCCTGCCCTTTTGCTCACTGCCTTTCTGCTGCCCATCAGGCACTCAAGGATCTCCCCACCTCCCCTCAGACCTCCTGCAGCATGTTTTCTAGAAGCAAAAGCCCCTTGTCTAGAAGGCTGCCATATACAGGCAAGGGCATAGCAACCAGGACAAAGCAAATGAGGAACGTTCCTAAACACCACTCTCTCACTAGCTATTAAAACTTTTTATATTTGTCACAGTTTTGTTCAGAAGGCTTTAGATTTTCACATGGACATTGGCCAAAGTGTCACTGGATCAATCATCAAGACCCAGAGCCCCGTGGCAGGGGGAGTACACATGATGTCTAAGCACAAGGTAACACTCTCAGAGGGCAGCAGCTCCAGACCACATGCTTCAGTGCCCAAGAGGGTGACAGTCTTGGCAAGAGAGGTGGCCTGGTAGCTCAGTGTTGGAGCTGCAGTTACTGCCAGCTGTATCATTTTCAGTCGGTTGCCTCCATCTGCGCAATTTCAACCCGGGGAAAATAAAGGGCACTTTATTTGTGGCTAAGTTATCTTTTGAGAAGACTAAGCATCCTGGATAAGAAAGCATTAAAGATCTTTTCCACCAAAGGAGGAAGCTTTAAATGACATCAGGTGCAAGGGACCCAGCACAACTAAATGTGAAATCCAAGCTCTGCTGAAATCACTGGCAACAAATCCTACATAATTCAGTAAGGCCAAGATTTTGTTTAGAGACAAAAACTAGTAATAACAACAATGATGATGATAATGTTAAAATTAAATTTTCTTGAGTTTTTATGGTCAAAGGTAATAAAACCAACCAGGAATATTCAAAGAGCGCCAAGAGATGTTGAGTAGCGTTACCGTATCTGATATCTTAAATATGCAGACAGCTAAACTTGGCTCTTTCTTCTTCCTTTGCTTTCCATTTTATAATGAGGTATCCAAAGGTATGATAATTAGGCTTGGTAAAAGAGTTAAAAGAGCTCATGTGGACACATTTACCACTTTGAACAAAGTTTATTTGGACTTGACAGGAGTGATTACCCATAAATTAATCTAAATCTACACAAGAACTGTGCCTCTAGAAGATCCACATTAAGATGCACCAGTTAAAATAGAATTTACTGAAAAATTTTGTGAGTAGACAAGGTTACATACCTTGGATATACAAGAATTTATGACACAGGTATATGTTTTACTACTTCATCTGGTGTTCTTAAGCCATTAAAAATATGATTTTAAACTTTTGCAGAAGTGACGTAATTCACATTATATAACTTTAGATAGTCAGACACCTTCTCATACTGAAAATTCTTTAAAATACCTACAGTGTCTCATTGTACCTTATAACAAGCATTCTAGCTCACCATTTTACTAGCCAAACTACTGGTATTCTAAATATACTACTGCCTTCATTTTGGCTTCATTAAGGTCATTGCCAATCTACAATATCGTTATTCATTACTTTTCATTAAGGGCTTCTTTGTTACTACTGTAAATTCTACAAACCTCTTATTTAATGAAATCTTACAGACTCCTGTAAGCATTCATTCTGCAACAAAGGACGAGAATGGCATGGAACAGCTTTAACTTGGTTTACCTGAAAAGAGAAGTTATGAAATTTCATCTTCACCACTATATTGCCTCACATTTTGTGGGGGGCATGTTCACAGAAAGACAATGCAGAACACATTCTGCAATTCCAACATGACAAGATATTTTGCATATAAAAGAAAATTATATCACATGTTAATAATCAGGGGAAGTCAGAGTATTTTTCCAATACCAGTAGCTCTACCTACATATTATTAACCCCATAGTTGAGCCTGAGGAGGGAATGAAAATTAGGCATACAGTTTTGACAATTAATCTTTAATTGGCTTTTGGTCTTCCCAGTAAAATATAAAAGAATACAGTTATAATGTAATACAGTTTCAATTTTAGTCCTTTGTGCACTCATTACAGCTAGAAACAATTGCCAAGTCAGAGGCTTTTCTATTTGAACTATGCACTTAATTGTTAATTAAAGAAAACACTATTAAAATTGCAAATACAAAGCCACTGCATCTGCCAGCTTACTTCATAACAATGTGTGCAGTACAGGGACTTGCAGGTGCACTTTTCCAGGTGAACTATCTAGTTGACACTCTCAGTACAAAAAGCATGTGGCACAAAATGATAAAAATCTTAATTTGCAGATCATATTCTCAAATAGATTTTAAACAGTTTACCTGCTGCTAACTTTGTACTCATCAGAATGTGATACTATTTATTAAAGGAAGGTACTGGAAGGATAAAGAAAAAAACCCACTGAGAAATATTGTACAACCATACATTTCCAGTTTTATGATTTAGTACTATAAACAACATTAAAATTCGCACAATGCATTCATTCTGATGATGATGATGCAGGTCAGTTCTCTCCCCTCTATATCAAAAGGCTTCACTGGTCAATAAAATGCAACAATTCAGTACTTATTGACAAGATATTTCAAATTTATACACTATCAAATCTGATGGATATTGAAACAAATATACCATCTGATATGAATTATGCAAACTCATCATCAAGAAAATACTACAGAGTGGATACAGGAGAAGAACAGACTAATATCTCCAGTGAACACACTTCTTAACTACACTTAACTAGCTTTAGAGTGCACACTGATGACAATGACTGGCTTTCTTTTTTTTTTTTTTTTTTTTTTTTGGGGGGGGGGGGGGGGGGGGGGGGGGGGCAGGGGGGGTGGGCCGGGGGCCCATTTCAGGAGAGGATGGGGTAAGGGTGGCA
>JANHGN010017198.1:23952-35786 GCA_024605025.1 Megaceryle maxima
GTCGTTTGTGGGGGGGCGGGTGGGGGGGGGGGGCTAGGGCCCGGGGGGCAGGGCAGGGAGCCCTTTTAAGGAAGTTATAGGTAAAGGTTTCCAAAGCAGTGGAAGACAGGTTCACTTGTTTGCTGACTTTAGATGTTGCAAGGTAGGCTGATGTAAGACGTGCGGGGGGGGGGGGAAATCAAACCATACACCATACTTTATAATTAATGCCATTGTCTCCGAGATGCAGGTGTGTTGTCCAGTAGCATGGATGCCTCTAGAGTAATTATTCTTTACACCAGTCTTAACAAACAGGAACCTAATTACCTATAGGCATTCTGGGCACAGGGTTGTTTATAAAGATTTAATGCAGTTCACTATCACTTGGTTGTAAAAAGTAGCCTTGTAGAACAGCAGTTACCTTTATATCACGAGTAAAGCCACAGCCATAAAGGATTAAAAGAAAATTGATAGCACCTTTGCTAGAGATTCATATCAAGTAGCCATCTTTATGGTAGAGTTCAAAGCTTGTTTTGTATGAATCAGAAATTTTAGCAAGGTTTCTTCCTCTGCAATTACTTGTAGAAGCTAAGTAATCCTACTCTATTTATGTGAGACACCACAAAAAGCTTTCTCAGTGCTTCAGAGGTACTGATTTACAGGGGAGAGGGGAGGGAAGTGCGAGAGCTGCGCTTTCTGGTGTTGCTGTCAGTGCAGCCCAGTCTACAAAAGCTAGTTTTGCAGCCCAAGGGGCATGAAGACAGATATGCATCCCTTCCCCTAAGCACAGCACAGCTGCACCCAGCCCAGCATCTCTTGAGTTTTCCTCAGCTGTGGTTTTCCTCGTGGCCATCATCTCTGGAGGACTGACAGGTTTTCTCAAAGCAAATGCCACTCCACAGCCACTGCCTTGTGACTGGTTCTGTTCAGCTCCTGCTGCTCCTGCCCTGGGCTTTGATGTCTTCAGATCTTACAGGTTTGAGCAAGACCATGCCTCCCCTGTTTGGATGGGACTTCTCCAAGGAAAACACAGGTGTACCAAGAAGTGGTTTGATGATTCAAACCTGACACAATTTTATCCCAGGGAGAGATCCAAAGACCATTAAAACCAGGGGATTTTTTTTCCCCCATGAACTTCAAGAGAGGCTGAATTGGAGACAACGTGGTATTTAATCTCCACCTCACGGCTGGTGTGAGACAGCACTGCATTTCTAGGATCCCTGAGGTTTTTTTTATAAAGTGGTCTTGTTATTTAATACCCTGTAGCATTTATTGTCAGGATTCAGACCAAATTCCAATTTACCTAATTACATTCTGGCTACCTAAATAATCTCCCCCAGGATCAATTTATTTAGTACACATATTTCCAGTATAGGTTCTAGTACAGAGTTACCTTTTACGTTGAAGGCAGCTGAATGTCAGTGGCAAGTGAATTTTGGTGACTAGTAAGAGTGTTTAATAAAATAAATGTTGCGAAAAACATAAAATAAAAACAAACAAAGGCTTTAATAATAAAACTGTCTAGTTATATGTTTCTTGCCTGGTATATATCATTATTTACTGACCAGAACTTCAGATGAACTAGCAGGTTTTATTTAGTGTGAATACCTTGATAAGTATATATTTGCTGAAACACAAGCAGGCGTACAACTTAAATGTGAAACACAGTTTAAGTTTCTTCTAGGAAAAAGCAGGATACTAACCAGAGCACATACTGGCACTGTGGAGAGGGCACCAACTTTTAATCTGAAAGCACAATTTCTTACAGTCTCCCAGGAAAAGCATTAAAATTAAAGAACCACAAGTCAACAAAAGCGGAACATGTCAGAAGCAGCATAAGGACACTAAGTTTAAAATGTTTGTGACAAAAACTGAGCTGCAATCCATTATGAAAAAAAAAAAATGAAGGTTACCTGCAGCACCTCAACTCTTCTCTTTCTTACCAGCCCTACCAAAATATATCTCATCAACTGTCCATATAGTTGAATGACTAATCATTAATTAAGTCTTACTACAAGCATCAAAAGTCAGAACGTACACAAAAACGACCCATTTGATAAAATGAAAATCTTATACCAGCAAAGTACAGCAAGCTAGAAGAAATATCTAAACTGATGCTTTACTCCGCGACTTTTTAGCTGGAATGAAATACAGTGGTCCATCACACATCACTCATGTTGGCAGTGGCCTAAAAAGGTTAACAAAGACCAGTCATCCTTGCCCACCCTCAGCAGCACTTTATCAGGAGATGTTGCCAATCTTCTCAAGAGCATACTACAGCGAACATTCCCTTAGTCCCCCTTAGACCACAGACAGAGGCTTCTGAATACAACTTTAGGTATCATTCACTCATGAGAAAATGCAGCTTGGGCAGGCTATCCATCCCCCTACATGGCATCACATCTCTTCACATACACTCTCATATTACCACTCATTACAGCAGTCTTGGTGGAGAAGCATGTCTTTAAAAGCAGTACTGTATTACACACAACCAGTGTGTAATTCAAGTGAACTCCACCTCAACTGCTTTCAGGACTTTTGTACAGTGCCCAGATTTTTACAGAAGATGATCACAGCAGGATGAAGTTTCTGGTATGTTAAGACAAAATCTGGGGAGACAAACTGCTACGATTCTTCCCTCAAATCTATTTTGATAAATTATTCAGTGTTCAAGTACTGTTCTGGCTTAATTAACTTAATCAAATCATTACACTGAGCAGCTATAAGAATCTGAATATATCTGCATAAGCTTAATATCCCCCACACTAGCTTAGGGATATTCTGTTTTGAGGAAAACATTACCCTCCAGCAAAATGGAGAACAGTATCATGGTTAATCTCACCAGCAGCATGCCAGTGCTATTTTAGTCCATGGCTTCTCTGCTGTATTGCTGTGCATGGGCTCTCTCTTAATTAGAGATAGCTATCAACACAAATAAGCTCACAGAACCCATCCACCAAGCTACCAGAACACTAGTGATGGCATCCAAACTTAGATGAGTTTCTACAGCAAATGGCAAAATTAAATGCACCTTCCCCCAGAAATCAAATCTCTAGATGTTTTTTTAAGTTCCAGGCTGTAGTTTATACTAGCTTATGCAAGCAGACACATAAATTTACAGTTTATTTATTAAAAAAAAAAAAAAAAAAAAATTGTTTTTTGCTTTCACAAAAGGAGATATTCCCAGAAGCAGACAAAATAAGACTTGCATATATTTTCTTTAGTTTCCTTTCTTGTTCCCATGAAACATTCATTTTCCTACATCAGTTTATCCACAATAGTTCAGATTTTTTTTTTTAATCTCAAGTTTCTACTTTAAAATCTGTCCTTTCTCATTCTCCATCTCTGATGAGTGTTCCTAGGTTTACAACCTAAACAAGACTTTTACTTTGAAATTGACGTTTTTGCTCTTCATATTCTGCCCTTTGCAGACCTTCTGGAAGCCTCTACCCATTTACACACATCTCTTGCAAATAACTCTGAAAAGCCTATGTTAGTCACAATTCACCCAAAACATGAAAATAAATATCATGCTTCACAAAACATGACCATGTTTGAATAATTTTGGCATATACAAAAATTACAAACCAAAAACTCAGGTTACACAATTTTTTTTTTTTTTTTCCCCCCAAGTTTTAGATAAATATAGGAACAAACATTAAGAAGTTACACCAATGAACTTGACAGAGGATGACTGTGTTCTCATGCTGAAAGGGCTTGAGCATTTTTAAAGGCAGACAGAGGCTATCAGCAGTCTTACAGGAAGTTCGAGAAAACTGAACTCTTTATGAATAACCCGAGTGGAGAGGGTAGTCTAAGCTTGAACAGAAACCCTGGTGTGGCTTTATAATGTTGCAAATGCTTTCAAATCCATATTGCCTGTAGCTAAAACAGTACCAAACACAAAGGTTTTCCTTAAGCCTAAAGCACAGCTGCAAAGCTGGGCCAACCTTCCACCACCTTGCTGCAGTAGTGAGAGGAATTTCTGTCACAGAACTGATCTAAACTACATATTATTTCCATCTCTAAATCCAGTCATGTGTCATAAATATTTGGATTATACAAAATAATTTCTTTTCCTTCTTTTGGAGAGGTCAGTGATAACACATGAGAAAGGAGTTCATATGGCTCTGAGACTCACTACTCAGAATTTGAAGCCTGTATGCAAGTGTACCCAAGACTTCCAATAAATGTTATGGACCAGTTTGAATGGAAGTAATACAAGTCGCAAGAGCTATTTTTGTTATCATTTGCATCAGCCAGGAAGCAACCCTATGGAGAATACCTGAATTTCAAGGACTCTTGACAAACTCCAATGATCTCTTTTCTAACAGCACAGTCTATCTTTCAAAGCTTTTTATAGCACCAACTCTTCCTACCTAGGTTGTTTTCCTGAATATCATCTAATTGACTGCTTCAAGCTGGCTTCACTCTAATACACCAGTTCTGAAGTGAAACTCCTGATAAGCATGCTACCTCTGCCACCATTGTCAGCAGTGTTAGATACACACCCAAGGAGAAGCCTGACCAAATCCCACAGCACTAAATAATCTGTCTAGTAAATCAGAATTCATAGATTGTACACAGATTCCTGAACCTTCTCATGGAACAAGAGTAGAAATTTGATTCATTCTCATGCAACAGGAGTCACAATATGGGAAAAGCACCTCCTCACATGCCTAATCCTAAAAGGAAGGACATTTTCAGGGAGCCCAGTCAACTATAATGAAACTGGTAAGGTTCCTGAACAGAAGCTATTTGACCTTTTCTGAAGCATTTAAAACACTGTTAAGGTTAGTGATGATGTGGGGAACTCTGCTGTGTCTCTGGTATCACTTTTTCCTGATGTAATTACTTACAGTTTGGATATTTCATTGCACAAAGGATCCAAATCGCCACTTGATAGGAAAAATATATTGGTGTGAATGCATGAAAAGCCAAGAAGTTAAAAACTTTATATCCCTTATCTCCCAAGCTAACCTATTTTTATACCAAATCTTTTCTACGTATTTAGTTCCGCTGGCCATAGAACTGGATGAGATTTCTCTTTTAGGCACTTGAACTAACCAAATTCCAGGCATAGAACCACAGTGAAATCACACAAACACATTCTTGAAAGATTTTTTAATCACTTCAGAGTTTAAAATAATTTCAGAGTTACAACAGTTCTCCCTCCTCTCCTGGATTGTTCTTTTTCTTTCACATGTTCTGGCTTACACTGGAAGCTGTATTTCACTAAATTTTGTTAGCCTGTAGTCCTGATATAAGGCAAATCACGTATCACCACTTAGACGCTCAATAACTTTCTAGACAAAAAAAGAAAAAAAAAATTTCTTCAACTTAAATCACTTAATGAATGAATCTAAAAAGCTAACAGCATTGGTAAAGCACTACTGATAAGAAATCTGTTAAAACAAAGAAGAGGAGGCTGGCAAAAGACCTCTGGTCCTGCAAACTGCCATTGGCAAGCAACTGTAGCCACGTGGACACCCAGAAGTGAGATTATAGATAAGTGTCCCTTTCCATATAGAGCACTTTGAAGAACTGAGACTTTGCTGTAATTTGGAAAATGAATACTGTGTTTTAGTGACAAGGTAAACATCATATATACACTAAAAAAAAAAAAAGTCACTCATCAAAAGCTTAACAGATTGCCTTGAGCTACATCTTAGAAAATGAAAAACCCTTATCACGTTGTAGCTTTGAACTGGGTTACAGCTAAAACAAAGCTTTACTGCAGGAAAGCCATCAGAGAGTTACCCTTTTGTGGTGCATCCTTGTTACAAGTGGTTTGCTAGTAAACATAAGATTAAATGTTCACTCCAGATCTCATCAACACTAAACACAAGGCTGAAATGTCTGTGGCTCACTTCCAGGCGGCAAATTAGAGAGTAATCGGTGGTGTTACTCCAAACAAGGCCTGATGCTTTTATCGACTGCATCACCATCTCATGCAAAACCTAATGTTCAGTCAATAGCTCTCCTTGGAGGGGAGCCACTAACTCACTGTTCCTGTCAGTATTGCTTATCTAATTACAAATGGACTGCAGTTAGAGCAACTCTATCTCCTTAGCAGAATCCACCTCAGCTGCAAATTTTAGCACAGACAGACCCACACAAACTGCTGTTCTGCAAATGTTCAGGCCTGCTCCTTTTTAAAATCTCCTACTCTTTTGGGATTTTCTTTCTGGGAAAAATATACAGTACTTCAAAACCACCACTTCAGTAATAGCAAGGGAAAATAACAGTTTCAGAACCTCTGGAAACAGCCCACATAAGGTCAGTTCATACAAACTGCGAGCAAAGGAGACACCAATCTAGTTTACTGAGTTGAAATAAGGCTAACTATTAAACTAGGGCAAGGAACACTTTTTGGTTTACTGTGTAAATGCTCTATGGTACAGGTGAAGCCAGCAACAAGAATTGTTATAAAATGCCAGCAGCTAGAATTACTTTATATAAAAGACCATATTTTTCGCTGCCTCCCAGCCAAGGAAGTATGTCTCAAATCATATAGCCTAAATCTGATTTCAAATAAGGCTGAGAGTAAAAAGTGGAAAAATGTATCACAGTGATGAGCATTCTTTGAAAAATTGATCCTTGCCTCCAGGTAGAAGCTATCACCCTGCTTTAGGGGAAAGTCTGCCCTCAGACTGTGCAGAAAAACAGGAGTCAGAGTGGATGGGAGAAAGCACACAGCTATTTTAAACAACCTTTTGTGCACTCTCCACATCACTTCCCCCCCCCGCCCCCCCTTTTCTTTTGTTTTACCACTACTGGGATCCATTGCCCTCCACTCAGCAGATACTGCATAGAACTCCCTCCCAAAGACAGGCACTTCAGTCTTGTTTTTCAAAAAATAAACAGGAATTTGCAAATTCCTTTTGAAACACAACCAACAAGAGAAACAAATGTGTTTACAAAAGTGAGGTGAGTAACTCAACCCAGCTTAAACTGAGAGAGTTCAGTGTTTGGAGTTTTCACATGGGAGACAGGACTCCTCTGTTTGCAGTGTCCCTGAGGAGACATTTCAAACCTGCAGCTGAAGTGTAGTAAAAAGTTAAGCACTTGCCTCATTGTCCACACATAGGTCAGACTCTCACCTAGAAAAGGGGGAAGACCTTTGTTCTCTTGGTGGGTTGACTGGATGTCAAGCACACAACAAATGTGCTCTATCACTCCCCATCCTCAACTGGATGTGGGAAAGAAAAATACAATGAAAGGCTTGTTGGTCAAGATAACGATGGGAAGAGATCACTCAGCAAGTACCATCATGAGCAAAACAGATTCAACTTGTGGAAAATTAATTTATTACCAATCATATCAGAGTAGGGTAATAAGAAACTAAATCTCAAAACACCTTCTCAAAATCTCAACATCCCCCCACCCCGCCTTCTTTCCAGGCTCAACTTTACACCTGATTTTCTCTACCTTCTTCCCCACCAGCTGTGCAGGGGGACAGGGAATGGGATTGCAGTCAGTTCTTCACACATTGTCTCTACCACTCCTTCCTCTTCAGGGGAATCCCTCCTCACATCTTTCCCCGGCCTGGTGTGGGGTCCCTCACATAGGAGACAGTCCTCCATGAACTTCTCCAGCATGAGTCCTTCCCACAGGCTGTAGTTCTACAAGAACTGCTCCAGTGTGGGTCCCTCCCACAGGGTTGCAAGTACTGACAGCATATCTGCTCTAGCATGGGCTCCTCTCTCCACAGGTCATGCCAAAGACCTTGTTCTAGTGTGGGATTCCCACAGGGTCACAGGCTCTTTCAGGCATCCACCTGCTCTGGTGTGAGGTCCTCCATGGGCTCCAGGGGGCTATGTGCTCCACCATTAACCTCCACGGGCTGCAGGGGAACAGCCTGCCTCACCATGGTCTTCACCGGGGGCTGCAGGAGAATCTCTGCTCTGGCACCTGGAGCACCTCTTCCCTCCTCCTCCTTCACTGACCTTGATGTCTGCAGAGTTGTTTCAGATAGTCTCACTCCTCTCTTCAGCTGCAGCTGCTATTGTGCAGGTTTCCCCCCCACACTTCTTAAATATGTTATCACAGAGGCACTACCACCATCACTGATGGGCTTGGCCTTGGCCAGCAGCTGGTCCATCTTTGAGCCAACTGGCATTGGCTTTGTAAGACACAGGGGAAACTTCTATCAGCTTCTCACAGAAGTTACTTCTGAAGCCCCCTCCCATCCCCCACTACCAAACCCTTGCTATATAAAGCAAACTCAGTTCCTTATTTTTCCCCTCACATCAGTCTTTGGATGATTCAAGAGTCCTTAATGTAAAGGGGAAAGACCAAAAACTAGTTATGAAGCTAACAACTGTTTTGTAGGAAAGCCAAGGGTGGTTAAATGGTTACATATTTCAAAAGTGTTTAAATTAGATGGACAGTTTTAACTAAAATGTGTAATCAGACAACTGTGAGAATTGAAAATATAATTCACTGACTTTACTGACCTTTCTCTACATGTAATGGTGACAAACACAAAGAAAAGTGCTTGCATTAGAGCAGGAGTGAAAAAGCAGACACAACAGAGATAAGAAAAGAAAAAAAGTATGATTAATCTCTTTCAATCGATATGTGTATTTTCCACTAATCTTATGGGGGCTTATGAAAACTCACTGCTGGGAAAGAGAAATCATAGTGAATCATCAGAGAATCTTTTAAATGATACCAAGTCCATCCTGCAGAGTTCATTAGCAATATGTGTAATTATAACATGCTACCAGCTAAACAGGAAAAAAACAAAACTAAACAAAACTAGATTTCAAAAAGCCATCTGAATTGATGTGGAAAGTTCCATACTATCTCCATCTGATTTTAAAAAAATTTCTAAACCTTACAGACTAGTCAATGAAAAGGCAAAGTAGAAATGGCTACCTAAATGTTATGAGCCACTATTAACAAACTAAGAAAGCATTATCAGCTGTGGAGATTTCCTAATAAAATCAGTGAACCTAGGAAGTGAAGTTCATGAATTATAATTTCAACACATTCAGATAAAAGATGTGTTAGCCTCTCTTCTCTTAAAGCTGAATAGAAATAATAATAATTAAAAAAAAGGGCAGAAGAACAAAGACCTTGATTTACTAATTCAGAAGGAAGAGTAGCCTAAACTTTGGCCTTTCTCCAGTGTTTGTGTGCTGTCAGATTAGCATTTTACATAATGTAATATCCTTTTATGGTGCATTCTGTGCCACTATACTTGCAACACTAATGAAAAACAAAAAAAACCCCCAAAACAGACAGACAACAAACTTAGTAGACCTTCAACTCCCTGGGACATTTATTTACAACAAAGAATCAGAGATGAGAAAAGAGCAAAGGTAAATCACAGGCGGTGAGAGCAGGTACAGAGCCCAAGCTTCCAGAACTGTAATACATCCATAGCTAGGCTGAACAGATTTTATGATGTGCTCAGTCAGTCTCACACTGAGATCACTATTGCAAAGAAGATAGTACCAGTTTATATCATGGTATTAATTTTTTTGTGATACTGATAGCAAAGTAACTGTTTAATTAGCCTGTCTACATTTATACAGAATCACAGAATAACTGTGGTTGGAAAGGACCTTGTAGGTCGCCGAGTCCAACCATACCTACAAGAATAAAGAACACCTAAATACCTGACCACTAAAAGGAAACAACACCAAAAACCAACACACAAGCCCCCTACATGCCTGCTCCTAGAGCATGTCATGAAGCAAATTGTCTTCTAGTTTAATGCCTAAAGCATCACATGAGATCAAACCAGTTCTACTGCTACTTGGTTAACCAAGACTTAATAAAAGAATATTCTTCACAATAATTCTCTCTTATTTATCAGCACAATTGCTGGTAGAATATGAAAAGAAAATGTTTTCTTCTTTCTCACCTATTTCAGAACACCATGTGGACTAATATATTTCCTTTCCTCTACTTGTTAGATAGGGAAAAAATATTATCTTCATTTTACCATTATGGAATCAGAATACTCAAGTGAGAAAGTCAAAGCCTGAGAATAACTAAAAGATATAAAACAAATTAAGGAACTGAAGTTCAAACTCCCTTATTACCTGATATATATATATAAGTTAGTGATCTTGAGACACTAGCATCAGTGCAAATATCTTGAGAGCAAGACAGACTCATGTATCCTTGAGTAGCTAAGCAAAACATTTCCTCCAGCAGGCTTATTACAAATACATAAAGCTAAATCTATTTTGCTGCATAACTTGCATGCTATTTTTGTAATGCTATTTTAATACTAAAAGTCTTGCTTTTCCATTTAGTGGCAAATTTCTGATCCCCAAAGCATTGAAAGACCTTTCTGTAAAGGACAAGACTAAAAGCATTCAGACTTGTCTGACATAAACCTCTATTAAACTTTGCTAATCAACTGAACAATTGAAAAGCTAAAGGCCATTTTCAGAAACCTAACCAAGTCAGTCACAAATACATGGCATGTTATCTACATATGAATACACTTCACTGTTCTGTTGAGTATAGAGGTTTGTAGAAAGCTAAGCACAAGGCTGCTGCAATTAACTTAAGGATTTCAAAATTCAACTAAAAATGTCTGAAACTCCATTCCATTTAGTATCTAAATCATTACCAAGTAACTGATTAAACAAACAGCAACAAAAATAAAACAAAAATAAACAGCACCACAGGAAGAGGTTATCTCCAAATCGTTTTAAAACTGCAAGAAGAGTCCTCAGTCTCCCAAGGTCAACCACTACCAGAATGAAAAGCATTAAACTGGATCAAGAGAAGAGAAGCACATTTACTTTTATTGTGGGTTCCCCCCCCCCTTTCTTTTATTTGTTTGTTTTGGGGTGTGTGTGGTAGTTTGTTTTTTGTTTTTTAAAGCACCAGATTATTTTTCACAAAAATGCTCAAGTAAAATAATTACAAGATCTACTATTTATGAAGTTCCTTTGTTTAAATTATGGCATAATAAACAGTGAACAGTCTTCCACAAAAGCCTAAAATATATAAAGGCTAAATATGTTGAAGAGTTCAGAAGAAAGGCAACATTAATTTAGAGCACCCTAACTACAAATTACATTAGAATAATCACCTAAAAACTGAAGTAAGATAACTGAAGTCCCTGAAATAATTTAAATAATGGAAAAGTTCTAATATTCTTACAAACTGCAGATACTAATCAGAACAAGAGTTGCTGGACCTTAGCTTCCCTCTCTGCCATCAAAACCATTCCTGGTTTTGAGGTAGAAATCCAAAGCCAAAAGCATTAAAAAGTTTAAGTGACATATATTCTTAAATTGCTGTTGTCAAAGAGATACAGATTAAGAAGTTAGAAGCAATCAAGATCTTAAACATTTTAAAGGCATTTTAAAATCTCCAAATCTGCCTTCTAGACTGTTCAGTCCAACATCCTCTTCTTTTTACAGCATACAGACAGAGCAGGAACCAAAGCAACAAGCTGCAGAAAAGCAAAACAACTCTGCAGATGCCTGAAGCCAGCCAAGGGGCAACACAAAGCCTATGCCTCAGGTCCTGCACCGTCTGATGTTCCTGGCCAATCAGGGATGTTCAACCCCAGGAGCCCTTTGAGAAACTCTTATGCAATCAACATCAGTTGTTTCAGTTCAAAATCTAATGATACAGTGTTACAATAGACAGGGTTTAATCTCCCAGTCTGGTTATGGCAGAACTCAAATCCTTCCCAAAAACAAAATGCCAGAGAGACCAAAATACCCTGGTCATAAGTCTTCTGGACACTCATCTGCAGACATTAAGGTTAGTTTTCTCAGAGTTATCTGATGAGGAACTTTTATACACATTCTGGGGCCTCAGTCATTTCTGCCCAAAATACAGATTTTATTTATTTATTTATTTATTTATTT
>JANHGN010017198.1:35886-65048 GCA_024605025.1 Megaceryle maxima
TCAGTCATTTCTGCCCAAAATACAGATTTTATTTATTTATTTATTTATTTATTTATTTATTTTTAAGCTACAGCACAGTGAAAAAATATACTTTATATTAAAACAGAGTTATGAAAAAATACTGGAGGCACCATTTCGCTCCAAAGCCATCCTTCCATTATGACATGTACACATTTCTTTTACTCATTTGTATCATCTATTTGAGAACAAGTATTAAAGGCTAGATTCACATTCTGAGGCTCAGCTAAGAGCCTGGATAACCCACAGAAAACTGAAATCTGAAGGTTCACCATTAATGCACCCGTGAGTGCTGAGAGAACTGTCTGATGCTGTTGCTCTACAACTCTCCACCATTTCTGAAAGATTGTGGAGAACTGGTGAGGTGCCTGAGGACTGGAGGAAAGCCAATGTCACTCCAGTCTTCAAAAAAGGCAGGAAGACAGACCCTGGTAATTACAACCCAGTCAGCCTTGCCTCCATCCATGGAAAAGTAATGAAGCATCTCATTCTAGAGATATCTCAGCACATGGAAGAAGGTTATCAAGAGTAGCCAGCATGGATTCACTAAAGGGAGGTCATGTCTGACTAATCTGATAGCCTTCTGTGATAGTGTCACTGAATCAATAGATGCAGGGAGAGCAGTGGATGTTGTCTACCTTGACTTCAGCAAGGCTTTTGACACTGTCTCCCATAACATCCTCATGGTTAGGCTCCAGAAGAGCGAGTTAGAAGAGCAGTGAGATGTGTTGAGAACTGGCTGAACAACAGAGCTCAGAGCATTATGATCAGTAGTGCAGAGTCCAGCTGGAAAACTGTAAGTAATGTGTTCCCCAGGGGTCAGTTCTGGATCCAGTCTTATTCAACATCCTCCATCAATGACCTAGATGAAGGAATTGTTTGCTGATGGTACTAAACTGGGAGGAGTGGCAGATAGACTGGAAGGCTGTGCTGCCATCCAGGGAGATCTGGACAGACTGGAGAGCTGGGCAAAGGTGAACCTAATGAAGAGTTCAACAAGGATATGTGTAGAGTCCTACACCTGGGGAGGAACACCCCCATGTAGTGGTACAGGTTAGGGGGAGACCTACTGGAAAGCAGTTCCATGAAGGGGGACCTTGGCATCCTGATGGACAATAAATTATCCACAGAACAGCAATGTGCCTTTGTGGCCCAAAAGGCCAATGGTATCCTGGAATGCATAAAGAAAAGTGTGGCCAGCAGGCTGAGGGAGGTTCTCCTCCCCCTCTGCACTGGTGAGACCACATCTGGAGTATTGTATGCAGTTCTGGTCCCCCCCAGTTCAAGAGGGACAGGGAAATACTAGAGGGAGTCCAAAAGAGAGCTAGAAAGATGATTAAGGACTGGAACATCCCACATATGAGGAAAGGCTGAGAGCCCTGGGGCTTTTTAGCCTGGAGAAGAGAAGACTGAGATGGGATCTTATTGTTTACAAATATCTGAAGGGTGGGTGTCGCGTAGATAGGATGGGAGGTAATAGTAGCAAGGTGAAACACAGGAAGTTCCACCTCAACACGACGAAAAACATTTCACTGTGAGAGTGACAGACACTGGAACAGGCTGCCCAGGGAGGTTGTGGAGTCCCCCTTCTCTGGAGACTTTCAAGACCTGCCTCAATCTGTTCCTGAGTGGCCTGCCCTGGGTGTTCCTGCTCTGGCAGGGGGGTTGAACTTGATGATCTCCAGAGGTCCCTTCCAACCCCTAACATTCTATGATTCTATGAATTTTGGAATCGTACTGCTGACTAAAAACAAGCATTATTTTTTATATTATAAGTGACTGTTGAGATTTGATGTGATCACAAGAGATAAAACATCTACATAATTCCTTTCTCTTTCTCTCTCTGTGGGTTTTATTTTCTATATACAGGCAGATTAAAAAAAAAAAAAAAAGAGAAAGATCTGTAACCTACAAAAAATGACAAGAGAATTCGTGGCAAGTATATTATTAAACAATGGTTACCTTTAGGAACAACAAAAAAAGGCCTTTCGTTAGCTATCCCAGATGATGTAGACAGGAAAATATTTCTATTGAATTATGGTTCCCTTGTTTTTCTTGTAACTAAAATCCCCAAATTTATTTTCACTACATTTGCACAGGTTAGTAACCTTTCTTGCTCAGAGATTTCTTTTTTGTAAGGTTTCTATTTTCAATTTTCAAGAGAATAGGACCTGTAGGAAGAAAATCTTTCTCCTGCTGAGATATTCACATGAAGCTGAATTTCCAGCAGTTTTAAAACGATGCTTCCTAATACATAGGACAGGTTACAGTATAAACCTTTTATATGAAGTATAATCCTTTTATACACCAGAGATGATCCTGGGCTGTTAACACAACTGAGGAGGTTACTTAAACACACACACACACCAATAAACACCCCCACCCCTTTAGAAAAGGATCATCTTACTTTCCAAACCAAAGAAAAATCACACCAATCCTTCCAGTCAGCTACATGACTGCCAAGAAAAAAAACCCACACCATAAAATCCTATCTCAAACAGGAATAACAATAATACTTCTTAACCAATGTCTCATCAAGTAATCAGCATGTGCAATGAACAAGCAACAAACAATTAATCAGCAATCTTTTACTTTCAGATCTATTACTGTTGTGAGAAAGAAACTAGTCATGTACCCTAGCTTACCTTTTTTTCTCAAAGTGTTTCCCTGAAGTCCTGCTAATGAACCGAACAAGTGTTAATTCAAAATTAATGATTTAAAGGATTTCAAGAGCCAAGGCAAGCATAGAGATGAACAATGGAACATCTGATCTTAGAAACCTTTGAGAGGCTGGAAATGCATTTCTAGGAACTGTACTATGCTGAATGAATGCACATGAAAATGAAAGGTCTTGAATGTTCTGACTACTTTAAAAAACTTGTAACTGTATTTGTAATCTAGTTTAGAAAAAATGCATTCAAGAAGGAAGGTGAAGATATGGGTTTCAAAACTGTTTTGAGACATCTGAAGCCTAAGAGCATGTCCAATGTAGAGATCATACTGTGTGTCTATAAAAATTGATGTACAATAGCAATTTTATCTGTCAGTTAAGAAGAAAAAGTATTACAAACCTTATTTCAGTTTGGGGAATGTTAAAGTATCTTATTTTACCTTTCAAATTATACATAAGATCCGCTTACACTATATGAAGAAAAACTCATTTGGACTAACTCTTTTGATACACCAATTGCCCAAATTTCAGTAATTTGAACATCTAAAGTTTCCCTAGGCTATTTAGTAATTCTAGATTGATGCTCAAATTAAGCACCTACAAATGGCAATTATGAAACACTGCCATTATTTTCAGATCTGTTTACAAGTATGGCCATTAAAGCATGCCCAATCTTTAATAAAACTGCCTGGATAATAACAGAGTAGAATTTCCCCAGAGTTTTCCCAGTATGTTTTGAGAAAAGCACTTCTTTATACTGTGAATGCTGCAAAAGAAGTCTACTTAATGTACTAGAAATTAATATTTAAGAAATACTGTCAATCAGAAATCTGAACTTTCACCTAAAGGAACATTGAGACCATTAAGTCTGGAGAAATGTATGCCTTGAATTATTTGGTAATAATAGGGCATTCTGTGCCATTTCTGTAAAACAGTCTTTTTTCTGTATCACATATAGCTATGCACTGGAGTAATGATGCAGATCTATTTGATGTAAAAGACTGCATAATGCTATCATTTTGAAAACTAGTACCGCCGGTTGTCTCATACCTTTGGTCTTTTTTCACTTTAACCTTGAAAGTCTCTTGAAAACGCAGCACAAAAGCTTTTAAATCTGCTAACAGCCATTTCCACATGGCTCAGTCTGCAATGTCAGTTTACTCGGTCTCGTTACCTGACATCTCCACTCTATTCAGGGTTCATCAAACACAGCCACTCTTCTGATTAATGGCTAATTTATTATTTGCCTTGCAAATGTTTATCTGCTGGGAGATGAGGTAAATATACTTCAGCTCTGACAAGCACCATGACCACTCTCCCCCTGCCTGATGGAATGGTCAGTTGATGGTGTCCCAGAGGAGTCACGTTCTGCCTTAGGTTTCCCAGACAGCCCTCTGAAAGGCAAAGTATCTATTTTTAATGAGCACAGTGCAAAATCAATTAGCTGGTGGCTTAGAAAAAGAAATTAATAATCAAATTTATTTGGCGTTTTTATGAGACTCATCAGAAATAACTTTCCATATTAATCAAATGCATTGGTATTCTTTTGAAGGATGAAGAACCATTTCTTTAAAATAAAATTATGAAATCTCCCAATATCACAGTCCAAAATCATCAACCTGAAAAATGCTATAGCACAGCCAAAAAAAAGCACTCAAGGAAAATACAATTTCAGAAAGAACCGAAAAAGAGAAGTTATGTGTCTGATGTAATTCTCTAATGTCATTCCACTGGGAGACAGCCAACTTCATATGTCATTACTCTATCTCTACTGCAGCAGGCAATTCTTCCCAAAGCACAATTTGTTATGAAATTTTCCTTTTACCTAGGAACTAACAGGTCTCAAATCATGACCTCTACTTGTGAAGACTTCTCTAAGCTCACCAATACAACCTTATCTTGGTGGGGAGGAACACTAGATATTCAAGAATCAAGAAAAAAAAAAAAACAAACCCAAAACAAAAAAGCCAAAACAACCAAACAACAACAACAAAAAACCCAAACACAACAACAAAACAACAAACCAAACCTGAACTTCCACAAATGACAGTGTCATTAGATAATGCTACAGCATTGACAGTAGGCAAGGAAAATTCAGGTAGCAAAGTTTAATATAGACTCATTGTATCAGAAAGGCAAAAACTGCATCTCTTAATATGCATGAAAGCAGCACTGCTGGATTATTTGCTTTCACAGACAATGTTGCCACTATACCTGTGTGCTATAAGCAGAGGGCAGCTATAAAATCTTGCCGTAACAGTCCCAGAAGCTCAACAGTCACCATCATGAGCTGGCAGTAGCAGAAACACTCCTCTGTTATGAGAAGAGGAAATAGCCACAAGTTGCACCAGAGGAGGTTCAGATTAGGTATTAAGAAGAATTTCTTTACTGAAAGAGTAGTTAAGCACTGGAACAGGCTGCCCAGGGAGGTGGTGGAGTCACCACCCCTGGAGGTGTTCAAAAAATGGGTGGACGTGGTGCTTCAGGACATGGTCTAGTGCTCATGGAGTTGTTGGGTAGAAGGTTGGACTTGATGATCTTGGGAGTATTTTCCAACCTTAACGACTGATTCTATGAACTGCTCCACAGAGATGCAGAATGTACAACAGAAAGAATCATGCTTTGCACCAGCATGTCCTAACTCCTAGTTGGTCTGCTGCCATCAAGGGACTAGAATTGAAGGGATGAGGCATGCCTGAAAGAATGAGAAAAATAATTTTGCTAAAGTTTGGACACTGTTATTTGAAAGGCTTGCATAAGGGAATTGGAAGCATATATAAAATCTCTAATTTTCAGTATACACTGAAAACTAGAAAATACACGTGTATATAAAATGTGTAGGAAAAAAATGAATATGGCAAGTGTGGAAGAATATTTCTATTCTTCACAGAGAAAGGAACTAATATATTAAAGCAAGTTATTTACTGCATGAAAAGAGATTTAAAAGTGAAAGAAGGAGAAAAAGGACCTAAACTGAGGAAAATTAACCTATGTGGGGCCTTCATACCATATACTACCTACAGTTGTGTAAATGTATATTGTAGCAAGGTACAGACAATAACCAGCCCTTAGAATTTCAGTAGGTATGGAAGCTATCCAAACACTACTGCAACATATTTCAGGCAACTGTTCCACTTAACCTGAAAAGCATTCAGACTATCAATTCATCATTGCAAAGACTCTGTACCATTTTCCCACTGCTACTATGTAGGTCTGAAAGACAGCATTCACATTCCATTAGTGTATTCATACATCTGTCTTTGGAGACACAAAATTTTGTTGAACTACTGACCAATACTACATTTTTTTCTTAATCCATTATAAGCAGGACCAGAGATACAGTCCTGTGGTAAAGAACATGATCGCTCATGAAACCACTGCCTCCATTAACTCTCCCTTGTTTCAGAGTAAGCAGCATGGAGGTGGCTGAGTACCCTGCTCTCTCCTGTGCTTGCTGCCAGAGATCTTGAGAACTAGATCAGAAAAAGTCTCATCAGGATGTATACCTAAGGTAAAAGTTTGAAATAAATGGAAGTGTACTGTCAAAACAGCAATTGAAGTTTGAAGAGAGTACATCTAAAATACCCTTTTAAAAGGTCCGATCAATCTAGAGCTTCTGGGAGGAATGGCAAAAAACAGTAAAGAGGAGAATACAGTTGATTGGAGATCAGCCAGATGTGCTTTGCACTGTAAATCAAACACACCTAAGTCTAAGTCATTCCTTGGGTATCTTTTTCTCTGCAGCCTCATTCTCATCTCAGCTTCCAGAAACAAGAGGAAGAGACAGCTGTTAACGAAGCACACAGCTAGATTCATTGGTCCTCAGTATAAACCACTGAAATCAATGATTTTTTTTCCCTGTGATTTCATAGGAGCAGGACAAAGTCTTTTGCATAATGATCTGTAGCTATTACAAGATAGTAATTCATGAGAAGTACACACGTACACGTAGTATACATCTGTGTAGTGTAAAACAAGGCTTTTGAAATCTGAAGTTTAGCCCAGTCTGGGTGTTCTGGGCTGTCAGATTAAATACCTAACACAAGGTATACACTCACAGTTTGATGTCTGATTAACTGCCAGGGTAGTATTCAGAAAAAAATCCGAACACAGGACTCCCGAAGGAGCTGGGCGTACACCAACAGACTTCTTAGCTTACAAATTTGGTACATAGCTCCACTGTTTTGAAGTTCTGCTGAAAAGCTGTCTTGTTTTCATGAAGAACCACATGAAAATACAGTCCCTTGAAGCTTAATTCCCAATTAGATTACTAATGACTTCTAGCAACAGTCAATAACTTTTTCTCAGGGCTAATTTCCATGTGGGCTGAGGAATACACAGTACAGTATGTGTCAGTGTCTGAGGCGGAATACACTCTCCTAGTTATTCAGACATCATATATGTAACTAGTCCTGACAACTGCTGATTATATCTTTTTTTAAAGTGCTGCTGCCTTTTTTTGTTTGCCAGTTATCCTCTGGTGTATATGCCAATGCAGACAATGTCCCATCACTGTAATTGTCACTCAGCTGTCTGTCAGTGATGACAAGAAGAGGGTGACAGCCTTGACATCCCACCAATCATCCCTCTGGAAAATTGATATCGTCCTCCCCAGTAAACAACAGCTAAAGAATCGACCAGCCTTGCTGGTACGTCCCTGAACAATCAGCTGCCATTAAGGGCAGAAGCCACACATTTATCCCACCGTACTCCAATCAATAGTGCTCTGACTTGTTCTACATTCAAGCGTGCCACTGCTCAAGGTCTGCATTTAGCACGGGCTACCTTTCAAACACTTTCCAGGTTTTCTGAACTTAAATGTAGGAAGCAGCTTTTGGGGTCTTTGTAAAAATCTTATATTTTCATGTAAAATACCTTACTCCCCTCAATTGGGCATATTTACTTCACAGGAGGTTTAGCAGATGTATTTTCTTAATTAAATGGTATTTTCTTTAATGGTGAAATTTAGTCACAGTATGTAAAATCACTACTATTTACTACTTATCCCTTGCAGAGTTGCATTTATACATAGCCACTCTTTAGAGTAAATTTATGCATGTTGTGTTAAAACTGGCCTTATTTTAAATGAGCTACAATGTGTTTACATACTGAAAATGTTGTCTGGCAATCAGAATACTTTGTTAAACATGAAGTCCACAACCATTTATACATCATCCAGTAACCTAAAACAGTAGACAAGTAGCCTGGTAACAAAACAATTGCAAGCTGGCACATACTATCTTTCAAGATAAGAAAACCAGTTATTCACAGCTCATGAGACATGAATCTTTTGAGACAAAATTCCTCAACACAGAAGGAAGAAAATAGTAGATGAGAGGCTCACTTCACAACTTGCAAAAAAATTGCGAATCTGCAATTGCAGCTGTAAATCAGTACTTCACTCTATTACTTGGCATGAGGTGTTAAGTCATCAGCTGTTAGTGCCTCATTCATAAACATCTCTTCTATACACATCATTTAGAAATCAGTACCAAATCTGCTACATAGATCACAGGAAGCATGTCTATGCTTCCCACTGCCTTAATGTTCATAAAGCCAGAGGCCCTCCATTTCTAATTTTGTAGCTTGACTCTCACTTGTATTCTCAGGACTTTACATCAGCACACCCCCCAACGATACTGTGATAGTGCTTTTCCTACCATCCAAAGTGTTTTCGTAGTCTTGTGCTAGCAGATTCTATGTTATGCTGGTTTCCTGTGACTGGCACAGATGCCCGAATCACTCTTTGTCTCTTGGCCTGCAAGAGTGTCCAGGTGAACACACCTTCACCATTCCCCTTGTGTCTTTTAGTTCCCCACGTCTTTTAGCTTAGAGTTTTAGCACACCACAGACGGCATAGCAGAGATGAATCAAATCCAGTGGGCAGGTTCCTATCATGTTCACACACACAAAGCTTAGCCACCAACTAATATGCAGGACCTGCACCTGACGTGAAATAACAACCCCTGGTAAGCAATGCAGAAATAAAATTTTCTGAAAGTACAATGAGCAGAACTTGAATTTCCAAACTATCATCATGATAACAGCATTAAGTCTCCATATACAATGCTACTATAAAACTACATCAATCATTTATGTGATGGGAGACCATCATTGTTATTTGTAGAGTTAAGACCCTTTATCATTATCTGAACTTGGGAACACTAAATCCTGCACAGATATCAATAGACACAAAAGGCTGCTTATTCTGTTTGTGTCATCTTTAGCCTTCTGAAGAAGCATATTAGCATTAATAACTACATTCTGCAATTAAATTTTTAAAGGAAATTGAAAGCTTATCACAATAGGTTTCTTTTATTTTGGGGTTGAGGCGCTACTGCTATAATATGTAAACCATTAGAGAGTTCACTGTCCTCTTCACTTTGCTAAATGGACACAATCAATACCTTAATAGGAATGTTTGGAAGTATCCATAGGTAGGCCAAATTGGCACATTACAACACTTTTTCCAGCCTGTGCATTAAGTTCATTAACTTTTCTCATTTGAATTACAAATTTCATTTCTCTGATCAAGACGAAGCCACAGCTCTCATTTACATGCTCTGATTTTTGCTGTGTTAATGTTTTACAGGGAACGATAAAGTTAATGCAGCGGAGAGACATCATGTCACCCCTATTGGTAGACAATTATAGATAAGTTACAAATTCCAATAATCCTGATGGGAGGCACACAGGAACTTCCGTAGAAGAATGACAAAAAAAACTTAAGCAGAGAGGCCAAAAGGCTAATCAACCCTCTTGTCACAACACGAGCACACACTACAAAACCAAAATGTGTTATTTAATTTAATTTAATGAGCAAACACAGCCCCATTCCCCTTCACATTGATCATTAAATTGCTAATTAAAACCTTTTAGAAAGGTTTAAAGTTTAAATGAAACACTTCTCTAATTTTATGATATTGTACTTAGGAGACTTAATAAAGCTTTGGAAAAGAACTGTATCTTATCAAAACTTCTTTCCAACTTCATCAGTTCAGAGGAAATGAAATAGAAGGTTATGCACCAAGAGAGCGCACACCTCTTCCAATAAAGTTTAAAACAGCCTTTCAAGAATGTGTTAATATATTTCAGTCAAGAACCAAAATATCCAACTTTGGGTGTTTTTCAACTTTAATTCATTTATTAAAGAAATAAGCCTGGGCAAACTCCATGAACAGAATCATTTACGAAGTCAGGAGTTATTAAAAGATTACTGCTATCTTAAAGAATAGAATACTGCAAAGAATACATGCAAAAAGAATACTGCAATCTTACTCAGAGTTTGTTAGTGAAATAGAAATAATGTCACAAGTGATATCCAGGCACTTAAGTAGGACATAACTCTTATATTTTTGGATTTCCTTTAGAAGCAGCAAATACAAAATGCTGTTAAATTACAACACTCATTTCTCATTTCAGTAAGCATGTGCATTCCTCTTCAAGACCATGCTATAACAAGATGACATTCAATCATGTTAAACTAAAGGCAGCTGCAACAGTGTCTCCCCAAATACTTCAGTAATTCTCTAACTCTTTCACTACGGCCATGGAGGCTACAATTCTGTAATAAGGAATAGCAGAGCCATGTTCCTGCTCAAAATACCTATTTGTTCCAGATCAGCATGGACACACAGGCAGATTGCTGCTAACTCCACTCCAGCACACAACATGAACTCTATGCTAGCCATGGGCTTTCATGCCAACTGTGAAAAAACGGACTATATAGCATAATGCCTGCTGCTGTCATGTTCACCTATCAAAAATATTTGGATAAATCCAAATTAGCAGCATAAATTTATACCTGATCTGCACTTTTCTGTCATGTGGAATCAGAGTTTTTGAACCAATAAGAGGGATTCTCTTTCAATCAAACTCATCACTCCTTCTTGGTGCCTCATACAATCAAAGAGCATATATAAAGCCCCTCTCCCAAACACCGATGGAGAATCTGCCAGTGTCATCTCCCAAGGCTAAGTGCTGTGATTTTCAAGCAGCTTGTGCAGAGGGCTGACAGGAAATGTGTATAAAAGGTCTGTCACAACCTACTCTGGTGTAACTACTATACACTGCGTATAGCAGTACAAATGAAGGTTAATTTGTTCAAGAAAAAAAAATAATAAAAAAAAAAATCACACTTGACTGCTTTCTCACACTCTTTCATAAACAAGAATACTAATTTTGAATTTAATTTTAATTTCAAAGTAGATAGACTGGCCCCATTTAAATATAAAGCAAGTAGTATTTAAGATCATCTCCTATTGTGACTAATAAACTTTGGCTCCCTTAACACAGATGCATAGAGACATAGGTGGAGAGATGAATGTCAGTGGAAATTCATGTGCATAGGACTGCATACTATTAAAAATCAGAATTTCAGTAGGAATACATGACTTTTGTTAACTGATTATAGATTATTAAAAATATATGGCATCATAAAATGCGGAACATAGAGTGTTATACTACAACATAAGTCACTCTGCTGTTACACTTCCTTTCTATTTTAAGTTGGTGGATTAATAAGTGATGAAAATCTTCTGCTTGAGACCTCAGCTGCTTTTATTATATTTTCTGACTAGTGGGAATGGTCAATTCTCACTCATATAATATTCATGGGTGTTTGATTTTTAATGGAGTGTTACATTTGCACACTTTTGTGCAGGCTCTTCATTTCCAGAGTCAGTTTAAAGACCAAAAATAACATCTGGATGCCAAAAAAAAAAAAAAAAAGTTTTTCTATCGTGTTAACACAAATAAAGGGAATGAGGAGGCCAACAATTAAAAAGACATTCACTGTAAATTTGAGTACTTAACCTACCTATAACATTACCAAATATTCTCCTACCCATATACAGCTATTCATATACATTTAAGGAGGACTGCTTAGGTAAGTTGCTTTCTTTTCAGATGGAAGAATACAAAATAAAAGCCATACACTTGCATCAAAAGTATAGCTAGAAAGATGAAGAAGTAGTATTTCCACTCTGCCTTTGCAAATCCTCCTTTCTTTCCATTAAAGATACATGAAAAAATATTACCTTCACTAAACAATGTATAAATTAATATGATTATCATTATAAATATTTACAGGTACACCACCATAGGAAGGATATTTTTTTTTGACCAAAAGAAATAACTGAAAATCCTTCATGATAAAGAATTTATATCAAACATTCTTTTAAATAGTATTTAGAAGATTCAAGCATAAAAACTGTAGAAACTGACCAAGGGTGTTCACTGTGCTTGTTATTTAGAATTCATGAATTAAAAAAATCTACACCAAAAACAACATAAGCAAAACATTGTATACAGATGCATACAGAAATTTTTCTAACACTATTGCTCCCAGCTCCCTGTAAAAAAGGCCACAGTCTTTAGTAATAAACCTCTTTAGTCATTATCAGTTAAGTTAGAGACATTACAAAGGAAAAAAATCATGGTAGCATGTAGCTTACTCAACAAGTGGTTCCAACAATGCAAACTACATAATCTTCATTTCACTGCCCAGTTACCAAAGCGTGCAATAGCGATTTGAGTTCCACAGCAAAACACACAGGCATTTTTTCTGGCCCACTTGTGTCCTTAAAAGAGAGTTCATGGCTTGGTCTGGACAAGAACCTAGATATTTTCTTGCACTGAGCTTACACTGAAGTGGAAAATACTGACTCTTAAAACATCCCCAGATCACCAGATACTTGCAATGTGTCAACTGAGATCAGAGGGAAGTAAGAGATCAACTTGCTACGTAAGACTGCATTCATAAGCTTAACATATTTGATAAATTAACTGTGATAGCATTTCCTGTCAATTGTGCGTCTATAAGTTATTTTACATTGCTCTGTTAGCAAGTGAAGCATTACCAAATTATGGTGGATTTGTACTTTCATGCAAAGACATGAAAATAGACCTAAAAAATCCAATTCAAAATACATAATTGTTATTACAACTGTCATGTGCTGTGCTCTTTTGTTTGTTTCCCCTCAAATCCTAAATAAACAGGTCAAAGCCTTTAGGACCTATATGCTCATGGCAGTCATGCTTGACTAGCTTTCTGAACCCAAGCTCTTTCAAAGACCAGACGTTGCAATGCTATGTGAAGTAGACTTGTCATCACCAGGTTGCCCCAGCCCAGAGTACACTCTCTCAGTCATATAATCAGTTAACCATTTAATCATGTAAGACGCTTCAATGATACTTTACATGGCCATAAGTTTTTAAGAGACTTAGAAACCCACATATTTCAGCATCTGATGAGAATAAAAGGGTATATACCATAGTGATTTCAGCCCAGAGGAGAGTTATGTCTAAGTTGCACTTTTTATTTAGCCATTGCTAACATGTTACTGCTGTGCAGCTACATGATAAATTTCTGCAAAGAGTATTAATTTCACATTTCTGAAAAGATACTTTTCTCTATACATTAATTTCTTAGAACTTCTGCCCTTGATGCTTCTTGAATGGGAATAGTGGAAGATTTACTTTGGGAGGAGAAATCTCACGTGGACGTTCTCATGAATTTATGCTGATAGAGTACACACCACATATAACTAACTATCTACAACCCAAAGTTGTACTTAGGAAAACAAAGGATCCCGTGTTTCATTTTCACTATACATCTGCTTCTCTCTAACAAGAAGACTACTTTCTCTGTGTTCTGCAATCACCTACCTAGCAGCCCTTAACTTCCACTGTATTATGTATTTCTCTTAGGGATGGATAAATTGCTGAGGCATTTACTTTTTACTCTTTCTCTACTAAAGGAAATAATAAAGATGCCTAATGAGATCAGCAATGTAAGAGTAAACCTTCTTTAAGTATACTGGAGTTTGGTTTCTCATGCTCACAGACGCATCCATTAATTCTGTTCATGAACTGATAAATCATTATCTTCAAGGTAGTGACATTTTCTGGCCTACTACTTGTATTAGAAGGATGCTCCAGAGCAGAACACTGCTGGGGATTATGATCAAAACATGACAAAATATAATAGAAAACTGCCAGCAAATTTTTCTTGAAAGCAGTTCATAACATCACACTGAGAAGAATGTCACAGTTCCCTGTGTTTCTCCACCCATGTGTAAATGAGCTATTAGGTGGAAAAGAATGAAAAAAAAAAATCCTGACCACACTTAAGCATACACACAAAAAATATTTACCCTTCTCTGATAATATGAGTAATGTACACTCTGAAAGGGGGCAGTCTACATGCGTTGGTACATACAAATGTAACATGTGTGTAATTATTACACACATGTATGTGTGTATAATTGCTTTTTAAACTAATAATGGTCTTCTATTGGACATACTCATATTCTGCTATTTATACCGCTCTACAGATGCTGGATACCATCATCCTTGTCACACGAGAGTTCAATCACTGTGCCCTCTGGACTCCTGCGAAGATTTTTTGGTGTGTCTCTTGTGATTTGGTTGAGTAAAGTAGCAGGACATTGGGGAAAACTGCGTCATTCAACCGATCTTTCAGTCACGTGGGCTGAAAGATTGGCATATGAAGCAACAAAACAAACAAACAAACAAACAACAAAAATCACAAAAATATCTACCGCAAGCTATGATAACAATACCAATTAAATTCTTATTAAACTGTATTTTAGACGCTTTTTATCCTTTAAGACCATGTAAAGACTGCTCCTTAGAACAAATTCTGTGAGTGCTAGCTACTGTGGACAAAGAAGGATTCAAAGGAAAATAAATTATTTTTTTGCCTTCCTGCAGACCCCGGAGAATACATTTCATGCTGAAGATATTGCCAGAATCTCTCAAACTCAGAGTATGAAACAGGATTTTAATGGAAAAATTAAATTTCACCCCAAGTAGTGAGCTACAGATGGAAATTTCCTTATTCAAAACACTGACACACAAAGCTGAGGTGCACAATTTGCACATAAACTACAATATTACCCTTCCTTCTATAGGCAGATTCTAGGGGAACCTAAAACTGATTATATAGTCTCTGGGTGTTAGCCTATTAATTCAGGCACCCAAAGTCAGACTGTATGAAACCTTTGCAACACTTTCCATTTGAAAATCTGCCCAACCTCCCATAAAACTGGTCAGCATCTACTTTTCCAAAGAGAAGTCTATGATGCACCAGGCTCTTGCCTTTTCTTATGGGTGTCTTCACTCTCTCTCCCCTCTTCTAATCATTTCACATCAAATCCTAAACCATCAAATATGTCAAAACACATGAAACTTAAAACTAATCCTTCTCAGATATTTTAAAACTTAGAGACACACTCTCCACTCTCCCAAGATGGCAGCTAAAACACATCCAAGAACTGGACTTCCATCCAGGTCATATTATGACAACTGGAGATGAACAAAACTTCTTGAGTATTCAACATTTGTTAGTTGCATTTTGCCAACCCTCCTGAAACAAAACCATTTATTTTATTACCACTATGTCAAATCATGCTTTTGCATGCTATAGGTGATAGTAGGTGCTATGCAAGTAAATTGGATTTTAATTACTTCTGAATTTTAAGTTATCAGAGTTACTAAATTGACTTTTCTCCTCTTAGAATTACTGTAATTCATTAAAAATATAGAATTTAAGAGGAAAAGCTGCATTGGTGGCAGTTCTGGGAGCATAAATTCCTATAGCAGGAAGAATGTGAATGAATAATTCTGCTTTTCTCATCCTTCAACTCATTAATATTCCTGTTTCCTAAGTCCCGCTCCTGCAAAATAGTCATGCAACTTGCAAAATACTGAATACATACTTGAATGAACCTACCCAAAACCTCTGACACCTTGAATGGTATCAGAGTAGGTGAGAGATTAATAAAACACTACACTAGTCAATGCACTGCTGCAAGTTATTTATTCCCATTCTGATAGGGCATGCATGAACTGCCACTGTTTGATGAATCACTGGGGAAAACAGGGTCTGACAAACAGCTCCTCTTTCAGCAGCTGTGGACTATTACAGTATCAATAGAAAAACACATCATTGGTTCTAAAATGCAACACTTTTACCACTTACATTGAATAAGACATGAAACTCTTTAAGGGAAGAGGTACTATGTTATCATTAAGGCCTGTTGACACCATGGAGGGTGTACTTTGAACTCTGTTCTGTCATCACTCTTAATCTGCCACTAATCACATTCTACTTTCGAGGGAAAGGCCTTCTGCACATTGACAACAGTGCCAGTGATGAAGTATTGCACCCTTTAAAATCTCATTTACAGATTGGTTTCATTACCACCCACAAGGAGCTTGGATCCATGAGGGAACACACCTGCTCTCATTAGGGCCATGTGACGTCTGGCTGTTAACAGTATTTCCATGCAAATAGGGTGACACGATGAAGATGAATGCTCTGGAAACTTATCTTTATCTTTCACCTGATTGGCTTTTCTACCTCCATTTTGGGCACTAACACATACACAATCTGTTGATTACTCCTAGAGTTTACTGATAGGCTTTACTGACAATTTCACAGTCTACTCTACTCTTTGTCTTCCCTCTTCAATTATGCAGCATTTCCAATCTTCTAATGGACAAGTGTTTACTATTTTATACTGCAGATGAATCCCTTATGCTGGCAGTATTCAAAAAGTATCTCTTGAAAAAGTGAATTCCAATCTAAGACTATTTAGATATATAGAGAACATTACATTTCCTATAAAGTTTTGGAGTATTTAGCATTATGGATCCATATCAAACCCAAGACTATTGTTTCTATACATCTATAGCTGGCAGAACATGTGTTGATGACCCATTAATAACAGTAAATAATTTTAGCACACACTTAAAATGTTTAGTGACACTACATGCATCCAAATTCTGAGGTCAAACCATGGCTAGCCTTACAGAGTAGCTACCGTACCTGCTACTTAGGTAGAAGATGGATAGTGTATAAAACATGCTGATTGTCCTGTTCCAGAATTAAAATAAATATTTTCCAAAAAAAAAAACCAAAAAAAACCAAACAAACAAAAAAAAACCCAACAAAACAAAACAAAACCAAACCACACAACACCACATGCCTGGAGTGTTTATTCAAGCACTGGTTACGGAGAACTTCACTGGACTGCAGCTAGACAAGAGGCAATACTTAAAAACAGGAACAAAAGCATTATTAAAAAAACATAAAATCATTATTTCCCACTCTGAGAACCACTGTTACACAGCAAATAAATACAAAGCAGTAGGCTTAGTCATAATTCGAGAGAATCACTGCAAATTCATATAAAATGTACTGTTAAGCTAAAAAATGAAGTTTCCTTCCACCTCAGAGCAACTCAGATATAGTTTTACTAATCATACTTGCTTTTATGACATGTATCACGTACCACATAGAGATCTCAAACCTATGACATGCTACATCAAATATCTTTTAATCAGTAAGATATACCAGGGGTGCAAATAAAATCATCTAGAAATGCAGGTGCTCCCAGCCTAGAGACTCCATAATTAAAGTCTTTCCAGCTGTTCATAGCATTCTATTCTAGTTATTGATTCAGCTTTCTACTCTGAATTAATCTACACCACCATATACGTAATGGCTCAGAAATAAGTATCAAATTCCACCTTATGAAGTCAACCTGCACATCATCACTTGCAAACTAGACTTATATTTCAGATCATGTACTTGTGTGTTTGCATGCATGTGTGTGTGAGAAAAAACTCCACAAACAACAAAAAGCTTAAAGCTGGTTTTCTGTATTGTATTTAATCCTCTTTGGCAAAATCAAGAACAAGCATAAATCTTATGATTTATGTATTTGAAGTGACCCTTTCTTTGTTTTCTTCGAAATAATATGGTGCCTTGTTTGCAGTACCTGAACACATCAAAGACCACATTTGTCATTTCAGATAAAGGAGCTTATTGCAGTTGTTTTCAGTCTACCAGGCATCAATGTAAACCAAACAAAATGTTACTAAATCTAAACAGGAGTATCTATTTAGGTTAAATTACTTTTAACACTGCTTTAAGTTAAATCAATAAAACTTTGCTATATGTATATACATCAGGCCTGTATGAGTCCACATAAAGGAACACTGACAATAGGAAAAAGAGACAGGGGAAAAGACATGATAAAAAAGAAACAACATTAAGAAAGTCAACTTCTTTGGCACTTCAAGTTTAATATTCTACAAGTGTTAGTTAATCCTTAAAAAGGCTAACGTTCGTTTGCTAGTTGAATTAACTGAGATTGTTTATAAACGAGTCTGCCTTTCTTTAAATTTTTTGATGAAACTGAAATAATAAGCTGGACATCGTCATCTCTATTGGAACTCCTTCCTGCAGATTTCCTGGGAATTTCATTCAGGTTTCCAGTCAGTCAGCTACACTAAAATCCCAAGAAGAAAGCTACTTTCAGTATTAAACCATTGTAACACTCTCTTTGAATAGACTGATAGAAGACTGAGTCCAAAAACAAAAATGAAAAATCCACCTCCTCCTCCTTCAAACTCCAATCCTTCAGAAGTAAACTTGCAGCTGTACCATGAAATTATGGAATTTTGGAAATTCTCAGTGGATATGCAAGTGTCTCCACTTTAACCAGCTCAGCCCTTGGATACCACGATGTATTTTACTGGACTGTAATACAGCACAGCTTGAAGTGAAATGGCAAAAGGATTAAAAGTGAGTTGACACACTGTTTGTGATACAGTGCTATGAAGAACCACCGCTCAGAAAGAGGTGTTGTTCTCAGAGGCATAACACATAAATATATGGCATCTATCTCCAACATCTCTTAGCGCTACTACAGTACTCTTGTCTTGTCCATAAACTCTTCCAAAATCTTGCCATTAAAGTTAACATGACCTTTAAACTATGAACAACTTTAGGAAAAGTTAAATTTTTGCACAGTAAACATGGCTAAGAACTAATTGAGGACCAGCAAAGACAGGCAACACTGATATCACAGCATGAATCTCCCTTTCATTGCAGGCAATAAGTTAGAACATTGTCAGTGTAGATAGGTTATAGCAATGCCATCCTACTTTATCAGTCCTTATTAGGAGGATTACTTCTAAAGCATATTTATGCTAAGGCATTTAAACAACAACAATAAGTAATAAAATAAAATCTAACCAAACCAAAAACCAACCAAACACCAAAAAACCCCAACAAAACAGCAGCTTTATGGGAATTCATAGAACATTTTTATTAACTATATGCAATTCTAAGATTATTTTGTTGGTTTTGTTTTATGAAGTTTAAGAGAATATTAAAATCTTACTCTCCCTACTAAAATACATAAAAATGAGTCTATAAAACAATCAGAGTAAACTGATGTAGTAGAGGTAGATGACCTTTAGTGTTAGCATTGTGTGTTTGTTTTGAGTTTGTGGATTTTTGGTTGGGTTTTTTTGTTTGTTTTGGTTTGGTTTTTTTGCTTTGGTTTGGTTTTTTTCATTCTTCGGATACATAAAAAGTCAGGAAAGAGAAGTTAGTATCCGTGCCTTATTGGACAGCACTAAGCAAAAATCAGTTCAATTCAAGACTTTTTAAAGACAACATTGTAACACAAATGCCTAGCAGGAAGAAAATGATGCATGGGTTTTTTGCCTTGATCTTCAGGGAGATTTTTGTTATATGAAAGACCCTTTAAAAATATTGAGAGTATTGCTAAACTACATGCAAAACCTTCCACAGGTACAGAGATACTTGTTTACACAGTGATATCCTCTCGGACCTGCTGGATACATCACATGTCAGAGCACATCCTTTACTTTCTTGACAGGCCACTATGTTGTGCTCTATGTAACTACAAGGTACACATCCTCATAGAGCATTAGAGACTAAGCATAAATCAGAATAGAGTCAATGTGTCTGCCCAAATTAACAAAACCTGTCTGACACTGTAATTTATTTGCTTAACTAGCTGAGTTTCTACAGCCACTTGCTATTAATGACATAGTGAGCATTTTGTACCTACCAGCGTATTCTAAATGCAATGTAGCATGGCTAAGAAATGGGCCATATACAGTCTTTTTCTGCTGAGAAACAATTATATAATGGCAGGTTTACAGGTATATTCTTATTCATTCCCTAGCTATTTTGGTGGTGGATAACAGAGCACCTTTTCTTTCCACATTTCCCATCTCTCTATATGAGGAACACTAGGAAAACAATATTCCTCTGCATTTAAAACTAGACACTTGGAAGAGCTCAAAGGCCTTAGCACCCAACTTCCATTTTGAAATGAAGATTCTCCCAATTTCTCCATAGCTGCTCTAAAAATCCCACCTCTACTCCGTGTGTGTTAATTTTACTTTTTTTTTTTAAGCAGATAAAGTGGTTTTAGGCATAGGGTTATGAAATGCAACTCTCTTTCAAGAGAAGTAAAACAGACAGTCTCATTCACACTTTTGCCCTTTGCAAGTCACACAATCTTCAATCATTTATACATCTTACTCTCACTGCTTCTGTGAAATATAAACAGATGGGTTCTAAATGATTTTTCACAGAAATAGAACTTCCATTTTCTGAGCTGACTACTTGCAATACATTCTGTAGAATGCTGCTCCTGAGAGCTTAAAAGATAAGAGAGCTCGATATACCCCCCACTTCATTTCTGCTAACCACATGCTTTTTCTTATTCAAACCCTCCCTTAAAATCAGGGGCTTTCATTCCTTTTATTCCTTTCCTTTAGGCCCTCTCCAGTGATGTCTAAACAGTCTCTTTTCTGTAGTGTGGGTTTTCTTTAATTATATGAATATAAATACTTAAAAATAACAAACACCATGTTATATTCTATTGGTTTTGTATACATACAATATTTTTATGCACAATATTATATGAACTTTTTAATGTTTTTCTCAGTATTATTTATGTTTATGATGTTATCTAAGTGTTTAACAGCATCTGTAATACAACCAATGAGTGGGGAGGTTGTGAAAGGAATAATTATTATGAGAGTCAAAAGAAACGAGGAATACAGTAATATTAGGGACTAGAGAGCACATTTTGTCTAGTACTCTCTGTTGGAAAAGTACACAACATAAACAAAGAAGGTCAAGAATAACATTAAAAGGTAGATTTATTACATACCAGTACAACTTTATTGCAGAGTACAACACTGCAACTACAACCAACAGTAGTCTCAAGAAAACCCTGGCATAATTATTCTGTAGGATTTCAGTTGACATCAGGACATCTTATTTTGGTATCTAAGCAATTACATTTATAAATTCCTGCTTACCAAGGCTTGACTTCATCACTAATGGACAGGACAAGACTTCAACACTGGCAGTTGCAAGGATGCTCCCCCATTTGCCAATAGGTTGGGTAATGACAGGGCTGACCAACACAGCCACAATACAGTCATGTAATGATTAATAGCAAAATTATCAGGAAGCAGAAGGAAATTCAAAGAGATGAATGAAAACAAAGATGAGTGGAAAGGAGAGAAGAAAGGGCTTTCCTAACCAGAGACACATTGTAATACCTACTGCCATTCTTTGGCATTTGAAAGTTGATGAATTCATGACATTTATAGGACCTAACAAAAGATAAGCTCTGAATAAGCAGCAGGTGGAAGCCAGTGATGAACCAGCACTAAACCTTTGATTAGATGCATAAATAATTTGTAACATATTTCAGAAGGTCATTCCTCCCCTTTCCCTAACATGCAGTTCATCCATAACATGCTAATTATTACTTTATCTTCTTTTATTAATCTATTGAATGCATAAATCATATTTAGCATTACAACATCCTTTGTGTCTCCATCCCTCAGGCCAAACCAGGCACCTTTTCATGCTAAGAAACTCCTCTCTGAGCTCGTCTTTGCATATTCCTGCCTAGGGGCAGGGTTTTATCAATACCTGAGTTAAACTTGCTGCCAAATGCGTGTCTCCTTCACATCAGTCCTAGTTGAATTTTTCTACCCCATACTCTCCACCTTCTCAGCCCCACATTTTCCCCTCTGTTGGACTAATACAAGCACTTCTGTGACCTGGTTTAGAACCAGCCTGGGAAGTAACCTAGTTTAAAAGTGATCTGGCCAAACTTCTAAATTTGGCTAAATACACACATGCACTCACCTATCAAAGAGGATTTTTTTAAACGTAGATTAGTTCCCCAGTCTGGGGGGAACTCTCTGGCTATACAGTTTTTCCAGCATTAGAGGACATCAGTATAGGTCTGGGGAGATATGACAGGACATAAGGAGGAAAGATGAGACACTTTTGGTGTTTATGCTAGTTTATAGACTTTAGGAAAAATAAGGCTTAAATGGCTGTACACCAAAATACCTTGGAACATAAAAAGTGTTACAAACCAATAAGAGTTTGAAAATTAGTATAGTTACACCACTATGGTCCATCCCAGTGACTACAAGATTTTTATTTACACTTTCCTCCTTCCTCCATAAATCCTTCCTGCGGGAATCAGTCTTGATTGTTATTATAATCTTAATCAATATGTTAAGACTTTTGAGGCAAATTCCAATAGTGGTTCTGTAACAGGAGTACACTTGATATAAGGGCACAGAATCATGAAGCAAGACATAGATAACAGTTACAAAACATTAGAGCTGAACCAGTAACAACTCATTAAATTGATACCATCTGCCTCCCCTCAAACGACATAGAGCTCTCATCTTATACTCTACAGATCCACTAATTATAAATGCAAAACCGTAGCCTCAAGGCATCTCATCTACAAACATTCTGGAATAATACACTTAGTGTATCCTCCTTCTGGAAGACACTTCAAAGGCCTCGGAGAATTTTCCCCATGAGGTGGAAAACATCCTCCTTTAACACATTCTGCAGCATGGAACCTCCTAGTATAGCATTAGACTGAGAGAGGGAAAACAGATTGTGGAAGAAAAAGAACGCATGGCAAAGAGTTATTCCAAGTGCCTGGATGAGTTCAACAAAAGTAGCTACCACTTTTATAAATTATAGTCATGTTATTAGGGACTCCACTGAGACCCATGGAGTACATGTTCCACGCCCAGCTCCTCCAAACCTTTTAAAACATGGAATTCAGAATCAAGGCAACAGTATTTAATTATTGATAAAGCAGTAACTGCTGAAAAAAAAAATAATAAAAGTGAGAGTAAATTACTACAAATAATGATATTCATAACAGAGTACACCTTCACTAGTTTGAAAAAATCATTATTATTCTACCAGCTGGAAATGGGTAAGTTGTTTATAGGCCTGACAGAGGATGGTTACAAAGCAGGAGAGGGATGTGTAAGAAAGGGCAGAAAATGCTGCGTAGTTCTGAGGAGTAAGGTGTGTGAAACATCTCTGCAAGCACAGAGGTAAGAGGAAGAGAAAGAGAAGGAGAAGGAGGTGCTAGAGGGACTGGAGCAGATTCCCTTGTAGCTCATGGAGAGGATCATGGAAAAGCAGGTGGCTATGCCCTGAAGGAACTGCAGCTGGTGGAGAGCCCATACAGGAGCAGGTTTATCCTGAAGGAGCGCAGCTTGTGAGAAGGACCCATGCTGAAGCAGAAGAAAAGCTTGAGAAGAAAGAAGCAGCATAAAGAGAGAAGCACCCTTATGAGCTGACCACAACCCCTGATCCCTCATTTCCCCTGCACTGCAAAGGGGAGAAGGTAGAGGAATTGGGAATGGAATCAGGTTGAACCTGGAAAGGGAAGTAGAGGGAAGGTGTTAATTTAATGTTTTCTCACTTTTTGTCATTACCTAAATCTGGTTTAATGGGCATAAATTAAATTAACTTTCCCCAAGTTGAATCTGTTTTGCCTGTGATGGTAATTAGTAAGCAATCTCCCTGTCTTTGTCTCAACCCATGAGCTCTTCCATCCTATTTGTCTCCCCCTGTCTCGGAGGGGATTGAGGGGGGCCAAAGAGGGGCTGGGTGGGCATTTGGCCCTTTAGACAAGGTTAACCCACCACAGTGTTTTTAAAGATATCTAAATAACCAATGGCAGCACATAACTGCTGTACACATTCTCTGACAATGCAACACAGATTATAAACTTCCATAGAATAGATTCATCAAGTCACCACCTCTGTGGTTATATATTACAAAGAAAGAATCTATTGAAACGTGAGAATTATCACAGACCACTGCTTTCTGATATTGGATCAGTAACTTGCAAACTACAATAGGAGAGATTTTTCTGTCTGAACCTAACAGAATAACTGCAAAGGGAACACAATCTTTCGGATCAATAATCCACAATTCAAAATTGTTTAATAATATTACACTGTCCAGGGTTTGTTTTGGTGTGTGTGTCCCCCCCCCCCCCTTCTCCCCCGTTTGCTTCAAATTTTACAAAATACTCAAGTGTACTCTTGTGGAAAATTAGAAGAGATGTGCTGCAAACATCTTTAGGAATAAGATTTAGTTTTTGTTTAAGAGTGTTTAAATAAGACAGCATATTGCTTTTCTTTCAGAATGGTAATTGCCTATCATCATAAGGAGAAAATGAAGAGGAGCATGGGAGAGAATTTACCATTTTGTGAAGCCACTGTGGGCTCATCTCTGCATACACTCAATAACTTCATATTAAGTAATGAAAATTTAAAGGCAAAAACTCATATTTATATCAATTGTGGTTTTGTTAAAACTAACAGAAGTAGGAATAAATCTATTTAGATTGTTGCAATACTAATAGTAAGGGCTAAGAATCTGTTCTGGACCAACTTAATAAATACAAGAAACCGATTTAAGATTACAAAAGTACATCTGTCACACCTCCGTCTTCTGCTAACTTGACTTCTCCTATCAGTATGTTATATACACACTATACATATACTATACACATATTATTGCTTCTATCTTCCCTCACAGACAGACAGGTCAGTCAAATATTTAACACTGGTAGTCCTACGACATCTGATTGATCTTCCATTAATGCTTTTCAGCGTACACCAATACTACCGACAATTTGGACAGTTACTACAGGTTCCATTTTTCCCCATATATCTTTTGATAATTGTATTTTATTTCTTTAATTTCCTAACCACCTAAGTATTTGGAGTTTAGTCCCTATAAACCAAAATCACCTCAAAGACTGTTCCCTTAGAAAGGAAAAAATAGCCATTAGACACACATGCCATGTAAGATTTTAGAAAAGAGTAAAACCACTGTTTAGTGGGTTTTATGGGTAAGTGGAGTTTAAAACATTATAAAGGTCAAATAACCTTTGAAACAAAATCTTCATTCTTTACAATCTTTCAGTCTCTTAAAATGTTCTCCTTACACTGACAAATAAGCAGTGCCTTAATGATGTCTGAAGGTGGTATCAATAAATGCATTTACAACTCAGTAATGAAAAGCAGAAATTGTCATAGAGCACAAAACTCTCAGCACTAAACACAAGCACCACTTTCCCTAATGAGTGCCAATAATTCAACATTCAGAACATTCTAGTATTTAGAAGTCTTATTGTACTTTTAATAATCCAATAATTAACTGCAAAGAATAATGACATCTGCTTAAATAGTTTACTGGGGGGTTGCACCTCAGTTAAGAGGATAATGGTAAAAGATGACCAGCATCTGAAAAACCTGCTCGTGTCCCAAATTTTGAAGTTGAGATACAATTCAAGATGGTCAGTGAGGCTTATGGCATGAACAAGCCAGCAAGTGGTCTTAAGTTACACGAAGAGCTGAATGTCAGAACCCAAAATGCATAACAGATAAGATTTTTAAAGCCATCTGCTCTACTTTTCACACTGTGCCACACATTTATATTGTCTCTATTCTTATTTTGTAAACAGCTGGATAATAAATAAGTCCCTGTACTTCAGCTCCCTATTAATAAAATTGAACACAACCAGAAAACACAACTGCAAGGTACCCTCAGGTGACTGCAACATTAACAAATGTTATAAAATAAGCTTATGGGAATGTACCACTCAACAGGAGATGTAAAAAGGAAATAATGAGAGTGAATATAAAGCATTTACTCCCATGATTATAACAATATTACTCTGTGAATGAACAGCGTGTGATTATAACAATATTACTCTGTGAATGAACAGCGTGTGATTATAACAATATTACTCTGTGAATGAACAGCATTTGACAAAATTATAGCTTTATATATTGTCACATATAACTCCAGAACTTGCTTTCTGTCCTTATTTTTATTTCAATTTTTAGTATACATGCATAAGAATAGCAGTTGATACACTTTACAACTGAAATCTATCATTTGGATCTCCCCCAAAACCAAGAAACAAACCCAAAGTTTGCTTTGTCAAATTTCTTTCCACTGTATGGGACTAGTGAAATAAAGAAATATGGCAAAAATGGAATCAAAATTTTAAAACTTCTATAATGAAGAATGAATACATGACAGCTTACAGTCTACAAAGCCACCTGTCCCACTGTAGTACAACTAAAGTATTTTCTTTCCCCAAAATAAAAGCTTGAATAAACTTTGGAAGTATTTCATTCATGAGATTACTCAATGGATGTTCAGTAATACACAGAATTTTGTTTGCAGTCTCACACAAATACCTTAATGAGTAATGCTTTTAGCTAGTATCACACCAAAGATAAATGGAACTTTCATTCTGGATTTTGCTGAAATGAAACACAGATTTCCACAGTTTCTCTCTGTAATATGACAATCATTTCAGTTACCACAACTGAGATCAGAGCTGCTGTACCCCACAAATAAGTGAGTCAAAATTTCAGGGTCTCTTTAAACCATAAGGTTTAATTCAGTTTTTAAAATAAATTAAAACAATCTTTTGATCTGTTGTTTGTCTGGCAGGGTCATTTGCTTAAATAAACATTCTTCTGATAAACACAACTCTCTGTTGCAGGCCAGCCCTCATTGATTCAGAATCTCCTTCCATGAGCTCTTTCCACACCAGCCTCAATTCACATGGAAAGGATAAATATCCACATCTAGGTTAAAAAAAGCACGTATGTCCACAGTAATCTAAAGTGTAACTTAGAAATATCCTATGTTGCAAAACAAAGTTCCTAAATTAAAGATTAGCCTGCTGTTATTGAGATGAAAAGAAAAACTAAGTTTCAGTCAGGTCAAAACTGGAGTAGACTAGAAGAGTGATCTTTTTCTTCCTTAATTTTCTGATTTTTGAGAAGATTAATCCAGCGTAAAGGGAGATAGTAGCAGCATGACACCTGTAACAAAGTTATCTGTATCACCTGAGATACAAACAAAAATTAGAATTAAAAGCATCAGGAGTAGAAGCATGTCTAATATTTTGTCTGTGATTATTATGAAGCCAAACAGCAAATTCACCCTCAACTGTTAAAAATTCTGATATATTCTTCACATCTAAAATGAATCTTTCTGATAAAAGAACACTGGATTACAGCCACTTCATCGTTTCACTTGAATGTCTTCTATTTATCAACGTAACTTCAGCACATTTCTAGCTGAGATATGCATGTAGCCCAACATTACAAAAGATAAAGTTTCACACGGTCTCCAATAAGTTAAAATTAGAGTTACTGTGAAGATAATAGTCTATATCCTTCCTAATAGATTATTGCACAGATTTATATCAGAAACAAACAAATCAATCAAGACTGGTATAAAAAAATATATATAAAGGAAATTTTTGTGTGTTAGAACCAGAATAAAAACAGAACAGAGATGTAAAAGAACAGCCTATATCAATAGTGAAGGATGTTACTCCCAGGACACTGCTCTCAAGAATAAGGTTGAGGAATGTGATGTTTATATTAAGACCAAAGATCTGTCCAAAGACCGGTTTGTTGCTGTCAGTCAAGAGGAACTGGCAACCCTTGTCATGTGTGTCACGCACAAGTGATCATGATCAGACCACATAGACACAAGCCTCTTGGTTTGTTTGAATATGTAGCTTTGCAGTGTGGGTGCATACACACAGCTTGCTTAAACATTTGGTAAATAAATAGCACCTTCCTTTTCTATAAGATCTTGCATTAAGTTTAACTGTACTATTTTTCCTACATAATATGTACTTAACAAGTACATTGGAAGCCATGTCTCAATGTAAATGGATCTCCACAACAACCCAAATCTGATCCCTAAAGGTAAGTCACTTTGGTAATTAAGCTACAAAAGAGAAAAAATATATTAAATTCCTACCTTTTTTTAAGCTGGTATAGAGTCCAAACAAACACTACCTAGTGACAATAGCCTAGTTAAAAATCCTAACTTAGCCTGATACAGCACTGACGCTGTTTTCATACTCACTTCTTGAAAAGTTGGTTCATCTTTATGGAATTTATCTTCTACTAGCCGTGAGTTATTCTCTGTTTCAGTTAGGCAGTTGTCTCTGAACACAGCCATCTTCAGGAAGGCCTGCTCATCTACATGGGTTCAAATTTGCTAGAGATCTTAAGAGCAGTTTTCTTTCTTTTAAATACCTTAACTTCCTACAAAGTTGTTAGACTTATATACAATGAAGTAATAGAAGGTATATAGTAAGGTCGAGCTTGCTACAAAACCCTAAACAGATTGTGGGAAGGTGAGGATTTACTTAAACCAAATTGACGTTTAAACCCTTTACATGAATTCTGTATTTCATCATTATGTACTTTGTGATTAAGTACTAACATATAAAAGGGAATAAAACTATATGAATGGTTAAAAGCAACTTCTCCCACCACAAGTCATGCCAGCTCAGAAGTTTTAAAATTATCTTTTTTTTAGAATCAAGGCCAAGAAAAGGGTCAACTCTATATACTTCCCTATAGAGGTTAGCTCTGTATAATAGTATACCTTCCAAGGCCTAGACTACTGAGAAACCATACCTCTCTTTTGTATAGATGTGATGTATTACAGCATGAATATTAGTCATGCTAAGAGAAAAATCATAATTCATCAGTTCATCATAATTCACCAATAAGGAGCTGGCACAAACAGAAAAAAACCCCAACAGTAAACACCACAATAGACAAGACATTCACACAATAGCCTTGAAACTATTGCTTGCAGTGAAGGTCTTGTTCTCAGTATGACTGCCTACGTTACTGATTTTCTCTGGATACACGAGTCCATTGTATCAGACAAGCACATTACAGGCTGGTCAGCCTGAACTGAAGGAGTTCCACCAGAACAAAAGAAAAAAAATTCAGCATCCAAAAGAAGGTAATCTGCTGCTAACTAGCAAGTTCACTATATTCCAGTAAACCCCTCAGCCTTCCTGACACCACCAGAGTCATGATAAGCATCCTGTACTCCCTTTTAGAATAGTTGTCTCTTTTTGTTTTTCTTTTGTGTGTCTGCCTTTTTTTTTTTTTTTTTTTTGAGGTAGAATCCACCAAGCTCACATACCTGTACCAGTTGAAGCAGCATTATTTTCTTGAACAGGTATGTATGCCTTAAAGGTCTTACAATTGTAACCTTAATCTTGATGAAGACTAACTCACTTGAAAGTGACATTTGGACTTTATATGTACCAAATAATCACATAAAATAATTTTTGGTGTCTGAAGTGACCCTCTGCTGGGGTGTCTGAAGTGACCCTCTGCTGGGGTGTCTGAAGTGACCCTCTGCTGGGGTGTCTGAAGTGACCCTCTGCTGGGG
>JANHGN010017198.1:72466-91545 GCA_024605025.1 Megaceryle maxima
AGAGTTGGTATGTAGTAAAGTGGTAATTTCATTCAGTTTAAAACAAAGAAACAAACCAATAAAAAAGCCCACCAAACCTACCAAACCAAATGGGTATGGCATGGTAACAAGGAAAATTAGCTGAAATGCGTGAAGTCACTACAGAAATTGCATCAAGCTCACCAGTTTAAGTGCAAAAGCATCAATTTAAAACATCAAGAGCTACCACTTTTTTTTTTTTTTTTTTTTTTTTTTGGGGGGGGTACTAACAGCCACTTTTAACTCATTGCTCTGAATTACTATGAAATAGTTATCAAAATTTACATGCTATACTACCACATATTCCAGTTATATTTGTAAATACTGGCTTAAGAACAGTACTGACGTAGAGTTGAACTAACTAGGCAGAGAAGGACATTCCTTGACTACTGCACTCAATTAGTTCAAATTGTCCATTCTCAGAACTGTGAAAACCAGGTCCACTTAATTGAAATAAAACTTTAAATATAAAATAGGCATGCATCCATCACAAGACACAAAACCCCAAATGTTTGGTACATATTATGATGCAAAAGCACCCAGATTGCTCCATGCTTAAAATGAGACAGAGAATTTAGCAGCAACAAAGAATTTTTGAATATCAAGTAGATCTTTACATGCTGAACCTTATTAAAGCAACCATATTTGACAATTCTGCCTTTAGAACACATAACATTTCTTCACTACAAAATCAGTTTAGATTTCCCATATAGTTAAATCTATAAAGTTAAATAAACCTACAAATGCCTGTTTACAACTCTAGTAACCTTTATGATACTCATATAATTATCAGGAATCCTATTTACATTCATAACTTCTTTTTCCCTACCCCTCCATTTCACTTCAAAAGCTAAAGCTAATGACCATTTGAATTCTCACTATGCAGTTTGGAGGCTGAATAGCAATGGCTAACAAAGCTTTAAAACCAGAGTATTATAGTTAGCTTTACTCCAGTGACAAATATTTTTCCCTTTGGCTTGGTGATCTCAGATTTCATACAGCAGAGCAAGCATTTCTCATAAGGTTAAAAAAAAATACTTCAAACTCTGAATGTTTTTATTGCAATGCAAAATCTGGCACTAAAAACAGTAGTAAAGCCAGCTCTTAAGCTGTGTATGTATGAAAACTGAAAAATCAACATAGAACTTGATACACAAGTTTCTGTTGCTATCTTCCACTTCCTTATATTATCAAGTTTTCTTTGCAAATATTATGTAGAAATAATAATGCAGATATAAAAAGGTATCTAAAATAGACACCTAATTTAATCTAGAAATAAAAGGTATCTTTCAATACGGGAAGCATCTGGGGACTCTTCTGGATAACTGCCAAATTAACCAAACTATCAAATCTTTATTGAAGTGAACTTTTGCTATGAATTTACAACTTTTTTTTAAAGTTTTCATTTCTAGTGAATTCCTAAATTACCTTAGGCCTCTATGCATGCACGTAGAACAAATTCTGTAACTCAACTTCATAATTTTATTTTAAATTTGTAAGCTATTTAATCAGGCACTGGATGAAGCTGACCACTTTTTAAAAAGTAGTTTAATTAGAGCAGAGAGCCATCAGAAGCAGCAACTACAAGCAGGCTATTCCCAAGCAATTGAATGAGGACAAGTATATGACTCCCTTAACAGATGAAGGAACAGTATCATTCAGATGTGTATCGATCAGCAGACTCTCCTCAGTGTCTTCTGAAACTCTACTGGCCACATGATTTTCTAACATGAATAAACAGTAAACACTGAATTTGGAACACAGAGGAAATATGGTGCCACTGGTGCTACTCATGGGATTTTACCCAAGAATGCAGCAGAAATGAGCAATCATTCAGCAAGCCTGCTTGGCCTGCCTCTAATTTATCATGGCTTACATCTCATGCCTGCCAGCAGAGCTGAATTCATATGTTATTGTCCCAAACCTGTCACTTTCTGGACTGCTTTTTAATCTTCCTCCTAGAATTACATTCTGAAAGGTCACTGCTATCCAATTAGAACCTTATCAAAGATGCACATGCAGGCTGGATTCATGCTTATCGAGAATGGGTCATAAATCCAGAAATTGCACATCACAAAGTACCATTACCATAATGAATAACTCACACAGGAAAAAAAGTGTCAAAAAAATACCTGTGTATTGCCAGGCAAGTGTTCAACTGTATTTCTTCACCTACTACAGCAGGTGAACGACTTAACAACTTATTTATAATTAAAGGAATGATGGAAATGGAAGACCATCAAATCCAGTAACACCTTGTATTTTATACAGAAACTGATATTGTATACATTTCTATAAACAGAGGCTTCCCTGCTCTATTTCCTTAAGTCTTCATACATGTATTATCAAAATTATTTGTGAGCATTGCCATCATTAATATACCAACATTTACTGCCTTCACTTTTCTTCTATTTCAGTGTCTTTGAAATTTATTAAGAATGACACATGTAGTCTTTTATCAATTAATTTAATCAAGCTCAGAACTCAAAGGAGAAGTTTCCTTTCAGTCTTCAGATTCAGGTACATCAGTCCATAAATACAAACCACACACATATCCACACATTTCTAATATTGATCTTTGTAAATTAAGGTTTTTTCTAGAGATAAGCCTCCAAAGCAAGGTTGGAGATACACTGACAGGCTTAGTTCAGACAAACTGCTTTTCCAGCATGACAACATCCATTGTATTCCAAAATTAGTAACAGTCATAACTAACTTTTTCACACCTACCCTATTTAATCCTACTTATTACTACAGAGCATATATTGCCTACAGTTACTGAGCAATCCCATTCAGTAGACACCCTGTATATTTTTGCACAATGGTGTATCACACAACAGAGAGCAGAGTATATTCTTGCATGTGGATTTATTGCTAGCTCAAGCTGGATCTCAGTGGCTCATAAAGAAAAGTAGACATGGTATTTAACAGCAATACAGCACACTTTTATATGAAACCCTAGCCTTGTAGCTTTTCTAACAATAAATTCTGCGTGTTTTGAGGTCTGATATTATTGTATTTATCCAGCAACAACACAATGGTGTATACTTTTCACTTACAATGAAAATTAAGAAACAGAAGATTATTTTAGTGATTTTTCCTACGTCTCTTTTTTTCTATTACTATTATTTTGTAAAATCAGAACTAGGTTCTAAATTAGGCATGCATTTTCTTTACCAGCATTCTAGCAAAGACCTCTACAAGGACTTGTTTTAACTGTGGCATTTGCACTCTTCTAGAACACAAAATGTACTCAAAGTACATGTTTAATAGCCTGGTTATTACTGTTCATTCCTGCAACTTAAACTGAGAAATAATTTGCAACATTATATATGTGTTGCTGGCCAAGGTAATGTATTTGAACCACTCCACCTTTCCCAATTGTTTTCTGTCTGGTTTGGACTGCCATCTGGTCATAAGGAAGTAAAGACGTATTCTGGATTTTTATTTTTTAAAATGTTGATAACCACATAGAGTGTAGCTTTATTCACTCACATAAGAGGCTGTCAAAATCTGCCTTGATTGCAAAGTGAATTTTGTTCATAATTATAAGCAAAAAAAAAAAAAAAGCCCAAGGAAAGTGATTTGAGAAAGGCCGATAAGTAAGAAAACTGCAAAGATTTTTATACTCACCAGAGCAAGAGCAATGCCTAATAATGCCTTGCCTTGTCTTGTCAGGCATTAGTTTCCACATGGAGACTATTCAGCTACAGATTTTTGTATTTATATTAATGACTTGCTGTGCAGTAATACTTTAAACTGAAATATGAGTAAAATTTGCTTTAAAAAGAGGAAAAAAAATCCTAAAAACCACACTAACCATAGCACTGAACTGTTATGAACAAACAATTCAATCCACAATAACTTGAGTGCCTCACAAGGAAGTCTTGATTAACAGTCATCTGTTAAAGTGCCAGTGCCCACAGCACAAGACTTCAAATATAAGTTCTCTGGGGCAGAGATGGTCTTTTTGTTGAGCCTGTACATTGATTATAACATTGAGAAAACATTTCTCTAGGCCTTAGAATAATATAAATGATAGTTAATATTAATAAAATTCAACTTTCAGCAGAGTAATGGATATCCTTATTGGTAATTGTAACAGGAAGGTCACGAATCACAAGGCACGGAGCAAGAATTACCCAGTCATACCCATAGAGGCCTCCTTAGGTCAAGGAGGACCTATTAGGTCAAGGTTAGGGTGCACTGGAAGCACCACAGCATTTATTTTTTTTTCTGTCAGCAATGTCCTTCTCCTGTGATAAATTAAGGACTCAAGGCTCCAGGTCACTTTTGAACCCTTCATCAGTTATAAATTCTCCTTAATAATAAGCAGAACTCTCTTAGCAAACATAATGATTCACAGTAATGAGGATGCTTGTACCATTTTTCCAGAACGTATTGTCAGTTGATTTTCTAATAGCTAGTATTTACAGAGCACTTTACTAACATAAACTAATTAATTATATCCTCAACTGTTTCTATTCAAAATTCTAATGATGTAGTAGTGTTTTGCTCAGGATGATCAAGGAGCAAAAATTCTCAAGATTGAATCACATCAGACTCAAGAAAAAAAAAAAACCCACACCCAACACCAAATCAACAACAACAAAACTATAAGTCAAGGATATGCTAGAGCTACTGCTTTGTTTGTAATCTATGATGATTTTAAGCTTTAGCATTCATACGTGTTATATTGTTTTCCAATATAAACACAACTTTCTACAACAGAATTTTTGCACGTGTACAAAAATGGAGGCATTCACCATCTTTGGCATGCTGGGCCCAGAGCTCTAGGGGATTTGGGCATTCTATCACTAAAAGCAAAATCAATCCCTCCTATCTATGTCTCCTATGATACTCACAGACACTGTTCTCCTAATGGAAATTCCAAGGGGAAAGACAGCAATGTTAATTGTTGATATTCTAGTTGACTACTAGATATCTGAACAAAGTGGAAAAAAATATCAGGGAACTATTAGACTTTACAAGATCTACAACATAAAACTAGCACTAAGCATTAAAAGTGCAACTGAAGACCAATTCCAGCAAAACACATTGGAATTAATTCTGATGAGGCTTACATTTTAGCTAACATATTCAGAAAAAGTGTTTAAGTAAGGTACTGGTAATGCAATCTTCTCTATACTCTCAAGTACTCTTAACTATTAATTATTATATAAAACCCAGCAAGTATATGTAAATTCTCTTTACATCAGAAAACTTGAACCTTGAAGTGATGATGAGAAGAAGAAAAATATACTAAGCATGAAGACTGTAACACATAAAAAGTAGTTGACAATCTAGGTAATCTGTAACTAGCATGTTTCCTAGATGGAAAATAGTCTGGCCCAGGCATATTCTGTATCCTCAAAGTACTGCTCAGATAGACTCAACCTAGAATAGAACATGAACCCCCCTCTATATTACTTTAGCCTTAGGTTCCCCAGGGCCCTAACTGCATGCCAACATGTCCAAATTGCATGAACCAAAACAGTGTACAGAGGACCTGAACAAGAACAATTTATAGACCTTAAAGAGAAAGAAGCTGTCCACAAGATGGTTTGGTTTAAGTAGATAATTTTAGGGTCAAAATAGTAATTTAAATATCAAACCTTTATTTCTAGTAACCACTGTTACTAAAATAACAAAATAAATACAATCAGATAAAGCAATAAGAAAGGAAGCTGCTGAAGAACTTCCATTTTAAATCGGGAAACATCTTGTTCTCATAGCCAAATATTCCACTTTCTAATCCACAACGGTGAGGTTTTCTGGGCATTTAAACCAGTCTCATAACATAAATGGCACTGGTATACTTCAGCAGAGTGTCTTGCTTCTCTCACAGCATAAGCAAGCACTGCATATTCAAAAGTAATACCAACAGGGAGAGCCCTTCAAGCCAAAGCTGCACTATATAGACAAGACTGCTTTTAAAAAATAGAAACCAAATGGTCCAATAATCCAGATTAAAAACTTTGAACCTGCTGTTCAGGAGAAGGCTAATGACTATATCACATCTCACTACATTATGATCAACACATTTTCATAGAAAAGAGGTTTCATAGGCAATAAAGCATCTGACTACATGATATTTGCATTAGAAAATTAGCACCATACAAATAAAACTGGCACATACTAAGCGGATTTGAAACTGGTCATTGATAAATCCAGAAAGAGATATCACTGGGGAATCACTGATGAAAAAGCAAGTTCCTAGTGCAGTCATGCTGGCATTGGTTCACACCCTCAAAACAATTCAATATCTGTCAGTAATCGAGAAGAAAATATAAGGTCACTAGTAATCCAATTTTCAGACAGTATACATTACTGGATAATGAAGCGTTAAGCAATCTATACAAATAAATATTGCTTGGTAAACTGGGCACAATTCAAGATTTATGGTAATATCATATTTCAAAATAAACAACAAAATCCCACAATGACAGAATAGATTACATTCTAGAAGAAAATTGAAATAACTGAAGGAACACAAACTCCTGATTTAACAATCCAGCTAAAAAACACTAAAATGATTCCCGGATGTAAGAGAAGAGCAGCAAAGATGTTTACCCAGTGTGTAGCTGCCAATGCTTAGGCTATTCCTGTGATATTTTGCCCAATACTACTGTTAACACTTTTAAAGAACACTAAAACACCAACAGTTTTCACAAAATGGATATAAAATAATTTTAAGTTTGAAAATAACAATTTAGAATGTGATACTTAAAACATTCAAGGTACTAGACCTATATAAAAGAAGTTGTAGGCAGCAAGTTGCAATTTTTCAAGACTTTTTCCTTAGGATGACATTCCCACTATAGGATCTCAATATTTCATGGCTCTAAGTTGGGTCTAGGAAAATTCAAATTGCAAATAAAGCTAATGAATGGAATAAGTTACTGAAATGGAAGTAAACGGATTTTGTGTCTTTATTTCTGTGTTAATGAAACATGTTTCTCAAAATATTCTGAAACCAGACAAATTTTACTCAATCTTGCTTCCATCAAAACTGTCTGTGGATCCAAAGGCTATAGATTTCAGGCATTCCTAAACCATCAGACTTTCTAATCAGTATTTGAAAGGAGGACCTACACACTCTGAGATGGGCACCTGACAATTTGAATCCCATTTTACCACCATTCCACATATCTACACAGGGAAAGTAAAGGTCAACTGCACGAAACAGCTGCAATATTAAAAAGACATATGATATCTCAGAAGTAACACATGGTGCAGGCATGAAAACTTTTTCCTCTGCAGAATATTCAGTTTGTATAAATTTAAAAGAAACTGGAACTGAAGCCTAATCAGAACAGAACTAAAGTACATAAGACAGCAGATAAAGTTTTGAGTCACCTCAATATTAAAACAGCTTAGAGAGAATGTGAGTTCCCTCACTTGAAATCTTTTTAACTCTACACAGGGATTCAATATTTATTCAGGATAACATAAAACAAATGCGGGCCCTAAAACAAGAGAATCTATCCCACAGATTATTGATCCTACTGTAAAAGTTGTGTCTTAGATTATGCAGGATGTCAAACTACATGATCATATTGATTTTGAAAACTTTATTGTAATTCAACACTGAAATGGTCATTTAATTCTCCTTGCTTGGCAGGAAGATAATTAAAGAGTCTGCTATTTCTTTACTTAGTTCTACTCACTTTACATTGCAATTTTAACTGCTGAAAATAAGCAGAAAAGAGCTGAACCATGTGACTGGCTCACTTCTTTACAAAGTTCATCTGCACCTGCTCTGTTGTCTGCAGCTTGAGGGCATCCAGAAGGAAAGCTGTCCAGGTATAAACTACTATTACCATAACGGGGATAAAAAAACCCAAACAGACAGATATGTCTTGTTTTACTGTTTCACCACACTCATGATAACCCAGAGTTAAACACGTATAAGCAAACATTTATGTGCCTTTGTGTGACCATTCCCCACACTTTCTCGAACAGCACTGACATTTACCTAATACCCCTCTTTACACTTGTCCTGCCTTCCCCAAAACTAAATTCATTCAAGTCAATCAAATTTTCTACTGTCAATAAGCTTAGGCAAAGCAAACAAATATGTAACTTTGTCAAGAAACGTTTCCACTGTTAACCTCTTATTGAAGAGAAGGGCAACAGTGCTTTACTTTTGAAACGTGTCATCTTGACAGCTCTCCCTTCTTCTCCCACTTGCTTTAATGTTGGCTAACCTCTAAACTGTGGCCCGTATTCTGCCACCACACCAGCACCAATTGCAAGTTGCTTTTCTAGTTGCAATTACAAATTACTGTCCCATCATTTCCTGCATTTAAGGCTGTCAGTAGAGTTGTCAGAAGTACATAATTGCTGTTCAAGACCCTCACAACTGGCTTGTTCTGATCTATGGAACCATTCAATTCCACAGCTGTCAGAGTGCTGACACCAACTGCAGTTAATGACACCGCATCATCTCTCTGACTCATTTACCTGCCGACCCTGCAAAAAAATGGACATGAGCAGGGAAGATAGGGAAGTGAACAGCAGATACCATATTTGTCATACTCACTATGATCCACAGTAGAAGAAAATCAATTCTTCTTAATCGAATAGAGTGACTTATTAAGGGCTATAAGTCCTGGATGGAGAGATGTACTGATTTGATTACACTGGGAGAGAAATTAGCAATGAGCTCTTGAACTATCTTTCCTTTTGTCTTCTGGCTCAGAGTTGCTATTAAATGATTACCTTATGAGAATCTTAGTAAGCAAGTCATACTTTGATCAGGGAGAGTAGTACAAAAAAGGGTACTGAAAAGGTTCCTGAAGTGTTGACAGACAGAGACACGAACAAATATGCCTAACTGGAGCATTTCCGATTCTTGATAGAAACAGGACAGCAATGGCACATACCTGAGACAGACACTTGAGACTTTCCAGAGCAACCAACTTCAGTTCAGCCATACCTCAGCCACTTTGCAGATTGACAAGGAATGGCTTAGATTGTGACATACTGCAATTACAAATTAAAACTGACCCAAAATCCAGTTTGCAACAAATCCTTCTTCATTTAAGAATTGGTATTTCAGATTTTAGAATCACCCATATCAAATCTGAGTCTTTACAAACACTAAAGAGATTAGGAAGCAAGGAAGTAAAATAAAGATAAAAATGGAAAAAATACATTTAAGATGAGAACTGGCAAAACAGACTTTATCTGTCCCGTTAAAATAACACATGGTTTTCCTTCCTTTAGCATATGCCGCTGGCTTTTAAGTATTATATTCAGAATTAGATTTAACAATCACTAATAGGGAACCTATTGGTTTGACCTTTCAAAGTGAAAAATCACTGAAATTAACAGAAGTTGTCTACCAGCATCTTCTAGGAACACCTTGACTGGTACAGATACAGTGAAGTTGCACCATAACTTTTAATAGCAACAGTAGGTCAGGTCATCTGTGATGCATGCACGTGGGCAAAATTTAAATGAAGTAAATGATAGAGAGTCCATGCACGTCAGCATGATCTTGTTCACCAATCTTAAAACTATTTCAACCACCTTCTTAATGTAATTTAAAGAGTCTAAATATATTCCAAATTATCAGAATTCACTACAGATTCCAAAGTGGTGAAGCCTTCATAAGAAATTTCATTTTTTTACAGTTCTTAATAGAGTTTATTTGGGGTTCTAAGTTTTGTGCAAGGGTCATATTCAAGCTGATGATATTCAAGCTAACATAATCCATTCACTGATGAAATATACAGTTCAACCTCTGTTTTCAGGTGTTCTTGTAAATTAGTATCTCCTTCTATAACATTAGAGAAAAAGTTTATTAAATGAATGCCAGCAAGTAAAGCGTACTATTCTATAAGGTTAGAACCATAAGAATCATTTAACTCTCAATACAAAAGCAGTTCTGTCAAAACAGTCCCCTTTGACAGCTGTAACTACTACATCTATTTTAATTATAACTTTGAATATAATATAATTTGAGTTATTACAGGTAAAGACCTGTATTAATCAGAAATGCTAAGACAAAGCACTTGCCAATAAGCCTGAACCTGGATCATTTTATTGCTTTATTGTGCCAAAGCGTTCAAGTGCACTGAAGTTAGGACTAGGAACTGCTTTGCAATACACTTTAAGACAGCATTATTCAAAAGCCTGATACATTTTATTCCTGATTATACAAAACTGTATCCTTTCACCAATTAATCCTGTTTATGATAAACAGGTCAAACAAATCAAATAAATTGAATTAATTCTTATTTGTAGAATGATTTGAAAGGTGTTACTACAAGAATATTACCTTAAAGTATGAAAGCAATGTCCATTTTTTAGGTATTAAATCTAGGGATCACGTACCAGACAACAACTAACTTCCTTCTCTTTGTAGCATACATTAGTCTATTACTTGGTTCCAATAAAGCTAAGCTCCTCCAATTAAAATTCTACAGCTACATGTGAATAAAAGTATTGCTTTTACATTTTTCAATGTTACCTCCATATAGGTAGCATATTTTCATGAAGTTTGTTAATCAAATTCAAGAAAGTAAACTCCTTGATCGTATTTGGTTATTAAATGAATTAAGACTATTCTTCCTAACATGAAATATTAAAGATAAAATTAAGGGGAAAAATATTTTTATATCAAAGGGTATTTCAACAGAGTATCTTCTAAATCCACCTGCAAAATTGAGTTACAAATTAAGATTTAGGTAAAGAAAGATCTGCCAGTCATTTCAGCACTTTATTTGGGCCAACCTATCTGAGGCAGCTGCAAGCGTACATTTAAGGGTAATATATTTTCTTTTAAAACAGCTTCCAAATGCATCTCAGAGAATGGGCTATGACAATGGTTTAAAGCTTTATTCCCCTCTGCAGTTACAAGTCATCACAATGCTGACTTTAATCAGGTTACTCTGCATCTGTCTGTCACAAATAACCTAGTAACAACTAAATGGATTGCCATAAATCTTTCAATTAGAATTTATAACTTTATTAGCACAATATTTTTGAACTGATTGCATTACTTTGAAGAGCAGCTTTCATTTATTTTGTCATTTGGGGGTCAAATGTGTACAATAGCTGGAAGCTGCATACACAATAGGAAGCCTTACTTCAACTTCATGGTAGTCTCTAGAATTTCTCTTCAGAGACTATGGGCAAATTTTTAAAGGAATACTGCTCTCACTGTGCTGAGGATGAATGATGGTATCGCTTGGCTAAAGGCGATCAAGTCTCTTCATGACACACAAGGGTCAAACTGCTACTTTTATGGCCCTGATAAGGCTTTGTAAAATGAGTAATTTGCCATTGAGTAAGTTTTCAAAGGGTTTTGTGTCTTTTTTTTTGTTTTACTTCAGAACTTCAGAATGCATGTCAAGGATAAAATCTCTACACAGGGGATGAGTATCAAGTGATATTCAATGATCTTAAAAAGTGTAGCTTCATACATTTGTACCTTGATTGATCATGTAAGAAAAAAAGCAAGTGGCATTAGCTTCCTAAAGATTTTGACATATTTGTTTCATTATTATATAAGCAAGGAAAATACACAGTACTAACTATATTCTTTCTTGCTTAATTGTAACAATTCCAAACAACACCCATTGTAGTTAAGAAAAGGAAATAAGCTGAGCAGTTGATTTAGATTAACATACTACAATATTTTAGATTAAATACATTGATAATACCAACACAAATGCATACATGTTAAATATATAGTCACATATACGTTTACTCCCACAGAATCAAGGCACATTTTAGGTTGCATTTTTGTTTTAAGGAACTAACTTTTACAAATTTTAGACATAATGGATAAAATGTGAAATTTGAGAAAAATGTTAAAGTTCAGTAAGAGCTACTTTAGGGAAACTGAAGCTAAAGCAACTTTCCTACCTGAACACTGAAAAAGATCAGGAGTTCAAGTGAAAATGGGAAACTTCATAAGATGAAGGCTCAGAAATGTCTTTGCATTCCTCTTTGCATTTTGCTTATTATTAAATGGGAGTTTCCAAAGTTCTGCAAGGCTGTTAACAGGCACTGGATTCTCTGGTGAGATCTATTGATAACTTATCAGCATTCACTGACTATTTGTGTGTAAATATAAATGAAGACACAAATAACAGATAGATCACTACTGTTTGCAGTTAGAGAGGTAGGTGAAAGGAGTGTAACAGGTGAAAAGTGCATGTACAGGGAGACCCTAGTCTGAGACTTCAGCTCATACTTACATGTTGTAGAAAAAAAACACACAAAAAACCACCCAAACAAAAAACAAACAAACCAACCAACCCCACAGTTAAGTAAGTCTTCTTGCTAGAAAGCTATGGAGTCATTAGCTTAGATTTTCTCTCTTTCTTACAAACACAGAAAGTTCTTCTCAAAAAGTGAAAGAAACCTACACTAAGTAAATTTTTATAGAAAGGAACTAGTTTGTTACTACTTTTATTATTTCTTTGTATAATTTTACTAGGATACAATTTCAAGTGATGACCATCTACTTATTTCCTACAGGATCTTTAGTCTTCTAGAATCTGCTGCAAAGCGCCTTTCAAATGAAAGAAAAGTTACTGACCTGTCTTCTGACCCAGACTGCGAGTCTGAGAACTTGTCAGACTAAGAGCTGTGGCAGAATTAGTAAACTGTTCAAATTCTACTGTTCCTCTTCATTCTTTACAGGATACATTGAATGGTCCTAACACTGAGTCACACTTTTTCCATTCCCTGGACAAGCCAGAAGTCATTTCAGAGTCACAGAACTGTTGGTCTGAAAGACTGCAGCCCTACATTTGACATGGCCTATTTGGCCAGTACTGCCTAAGTCACACTTCTAGTGCTGCTTCTTAAAGTCAAGACAGGAATGTAAGGAAGGCTTATACCAGTCTGAGGACCAGTAAAGGAGAGAACAGTTAGGAAAAAAGGAAATACAGGCCACCCATATTCAACTTTAAATCCATCAGATATGGCTTGCGACATTTTTTCACCAGACCGTTGTGCTGTGAGGATGAGAGATCACAAGGAATTTTTTTATTATTAATATATTTTAATCCTTGTAATATTAGTAAAACAGAATTTACTGAACAAAGCCTTGGCTTAGACTAAAATATAAAAAATTTTCACACTTCTGCCATAAATTTAAGAGGGTGTTGGTTTTGCAGCTCCACATCTAACCATCTAAGCATCACATTCATTTTTAAGAAGATTTCATGTTTTTTCCTCTAAATAATTAGGTGGAAATATACATTAATATACTTAGATACTAGAACAATGAGCACCATCTACCCCCATAACTGTTAAAGATGCTTCTCTTCTGTAAGAACAGTTTTCTGTTCTTGGGCCCACCTAAGGCCATCTAAAAACTTGGTCAAAACATACTCTACACATTTATAAAGATGTAAACACTATGTCTCAAAACAAAATTAGTGCATTCAGTTTTAAGAAAATCAGGCAAAACTTATGTACTTAATCTCTTTCCTTGATAAATTCCTCATTTTACGTAAAGCTACAAATTTTTAATCAGTTATGACTATATGTTTTGAAAAGCTTATTTTTAACTCAAGGCCACACAGCCATAAAGGAAGAAGTACTTAGTATACCTAAAACCTCATTAGATTGATCTGTATTATACTTAACCACTGAAATGGAAAACTAAGAATATTAATATGGCAGCTTTGACATCACAACAATTGATGCAAATTCTAGGGTCTAACTTGATAATTCCCCCAGTGAAAGAGCAGAACTATTGTCATATAATAAGCATATCTGTAGTTTAACCTTAACTCGTTTTTGTAACGGGGAATTGTGACAAAGAACTGGAATTCATTTTCTGAAATAATACATCTTACATGTCAATAAAAAAGAAACAAGAGAAGTCACAAGAATTAATGAAGGTGATTACAAGTCAGAGATCTCAAAAGGATATTATCAACTCTAAAGCAAGTCAAATGTCAAACTTGGGTTAAAAGTCATTTCAAGTACTGCATGTACTCTTCCACACTTTGAGATAATCCTCTCTAGATTAATGCCACCTTATCATTTTTCACCTCTCGATATATTCAAAACAGTTCTCAGAAGAAAAATCAAGTAGGCAGGTGAAAGTAAGGTACCTCTGCAGACACCTAAAAAAATAAGCAACAATATGCACATGAAATCTCTCTGGATTAAAGGAACAACTTGTGTACAAAGCTGCACATGTGGTTAAACACTGAACATATCCAATGGGTAAACAGTGTTCAGCAGAATGTCTCACAGCTACCTACTATACTGGCATAATTTTAATATATCACATCAGCAATATACTTACCCTCACAATCTCTTTTGAGATAAAGAAACATTGGCTAACAATTTGTAAAACAGAGGTGGCAATACCTAGAAGTCTGTATCAGAAGACAGAACTGAAACCACAGTACTTTCTCATCCATTCTTATAAAAAAAAAAAAAAACCAAACTGTAAGGAGTATTAACTAAAAGGAAAAAAATAAAAATCTATACTAGCAAATACTTTATACAATAGACATTATAATCCGAATAAAAAAAGAAGGGTTTTTTTCTATAATCTTTTTCTACAAAGCTTTAATTCAGCTTTATTTTCATAGTGACAGCATTTTTAAGCCATGAAAAGAGCTTGAAGACTACCCCATTCATTGGTTAACTGATACAAGCACTGACTGTAAGGTTTGGGTCTGACTTTTATTTTAGTACTAGTAATAAAACTGTAGTTTAATCTGCTGAAAAAAAAATCAATCATTTTATCTCTTCTCAAATCATTTTCCCCTTTGGCTGCACATGACATTTAAGGTTTCAAATGTCATACGTGTAAACTATTAGGAATTAAAAGATGTCTCTATGGAACTGCTATATTAAATGGGTCCTGCGGTTGTTTATGATTCAACAGAATGATAGGAGTTAGATACTTGAAAGACATTAAAAAATGGAAAAGAAATAGGTTCCTAAGCCTCCCAGAAATAAACCCCTCTAGATTAAGGACTGTAAGAATTAAGGGTTACAACTCCTTTAACCTTAAGCATGAATATTAGTTCACTACAGAATTAAAGCAAACAATTTTGCTCCTATAAAGACATTTGTTAAAAGCTGCTATAATGCCAAGATAGAAGCTTTATCACACTTTAAATGATGAAAGTAACATGACTCTGAAAACTCCATCTCATCAACTTTTATGAAGTCGATCAGGTTATAGATTAAAAGTCATATTTGTTCAAAGCCACATGCAATGAAACTCCATTCTGGCTGTGTTGACTGGACCACTTTTCAAGATGAAGAATAATGACAGTAAATAAACTTGAAATTTCTTCACTAATGTTAGATTTCACTTCACTACTACATACATCATTACCCTCAATTGCATCTCTGAGGTCAACATCCCAAAAGTGTATTAGATAAATTTGTTTCCCAAGTCATTCAGAAAATAGGAAAAATAGAATCATAGAATCGTTTTGGTTGGAAAAGACCTTTAAGATCAAGTCCAACCATTAACCCAGCACTGCCCGGTCACCACTAAATCATGTCGCTAAGCATCTTTTAAATACTTCCAGGGATGGTGACTCCACCACTTCCCTGAGCAGCTTGTTCAAGCTTTTAAAATCCTTTTGGTGAAGAAATTTTTCCTAATATCTAATCTAAACCTCTCCTGGCACAACTGAAGACTGTTTCTCCTCTTATTCTATAGACATGGGAGTGCCACCAAAAAACAATCAAACAAAAAACCAAACCAAAACAAACACCAAACCAACCAAACAAAAAAAAAAACCAAAAAACCAAAAACCAAACAAACAAAAAATACCCCACAACCAAAAATAACAAAACAAATGAACAAAATAAAGAAGCACATGTTCTTTGGGCATTTTTATTCCCCTACTTTTCCTGAATATACAGCCATTTGTAAGTGACATTTGTTTTATTTCTCTCTGGAATAATCATGTCCATTACTTCCTTTATACTACTTTTATAGTACTTTTTTAAAAATTATTATTTATTTATTATTCCCTTTTAATAAAGTTCTTAATGAAATTAGATTGAAATCTCTTACACATTTTCATCTGCTTTAAATAAAGTATTTTCTGGAAAGACTGTGCTTTGTACATTACTTTCTGACACCAAGGTTGGTCTTTGTAGATACATGAAACTTTGCAAAAATAAAGACCTTAAGATAGGAAGACCAACAACAGTCTACAAAACACACCTTAAGGTAGAGATAACTATTCAAATGCTACAAAATGATGTTTAAGTATCACTTAACATTCAAGATGTATACATTACCAGGGAAAGCCAGTAAACTCAAAGTTACAACATAGCAGCATCCTTAAGTTAGGTAAACAAGTGTAACTACATTGCAAGTGTCTCTCCATTGAACTATGACAAATAACAACCAAGAAGAATATAGCAGATGTTCTATAGCTGCTATCTTCCATTATAGCTCCACACATTAATTTATCTCAATAACAGGGGAAGGTATTTTCCTTTTATCAAGAGCCTATAATCTTGTTTTATATATTATTTACGGAAAATAAGGATACGCCATCAAGAGGAAATAATACCTTTACTTGTCTTTCTCTCGGAAAAGTTAAACAACATAATTATAAGAATCTCCAGTAAAGTCAGGAAAAGGGGCCAAAACTGTGGAAAACCAAAAACTATTTTTCTTGACAAATCTTTGCCCTTTCTTTTACATTCCGGTAATTTACTACTCTTTCTCCCTTCATCTTCCTCTTCTCTTATTATTTGTATACTCTAACTTAAAAAAACTCCTATCCTTAGATAGGCTGTCAGCCAGTAATAAGATTTATTGTGCAATGGGGACAAAATTAAGAAGTCTGTAAAAAGATACCTGTTTCATTATGAATTTGCTAGTTTTAGACTTCAAAAATATTTACATATTTTCTGACTCATAAGTGTTCGTAAGTTCCTCCACTTATGAAAAGCACTTATTTCTTGAAACACTCCAGGAAAAGACAAATATTGGTGAAACATATCTTTGTAATTTACTAAGCTTGCTACTGACCCTAGCACACTCTTGTAGTTGGCACTAATGAGCATTTTTATCACCAAAAAAAGATTATGCTTTTCTAATTTCTGTGACATCTGCTCTATCAGTCCTAGAAACAACACTCACAGTACCTAGATCCATGATCACACAGGTAGCTGAGCATGTTATCGCTCAGGCAAATGTGTTATGAATTCTCAGATGATGAACTATGCTAAGGCCAGATGTCAGAGGTGATGAAAGTGATAATCCATCAGCAATTTTCTAGCCACCTCAACAGCTCCGACCCATTGAACTAAATTAATGTATTTAATCTCCGACTAGTCAACTGATTAGAAAGTGCCATGGGGTAAAGAGAGAGTCTTGACAAAGAGAAGACACCTAAACCACTGTCACAACCAGAAAAGTGTACCTTCTCTCAACACCTTATCCAGAGAGAGATTCAACCTGAAATCATATTATAGCAAAAAAGTTTTGTTTATGGCAACATACAAAACTCCTAAGATTTTCCTTCAGAAAATAATCTTGGTAATATGTCTGAGATGGTTTTTGCTTGTAAACAGATTAAGTTAAAAACACAGAAAAACCCTCCAATTGCTTTTTATGAGTCATAGCCCAGATAACACACAATACAAGCAAAGGGTCCTGTTTTCTTAGGAGGTTTTTCAGACCATTTCTGGATGATGTATTCTACATCTGGTCTGACTACTGCCACCTTTGTGACTAAGAAAAGCAGGCCAAATATTGCACCCTTTACCAGAAGCAGGAAGCAAATTTTTCCTGCCATGCAAAATCCAGTCACATAGAAAATGGTACTTTCCCCAGGTGCTCCTATGGCAAAATCACATGCCTCCCTGGAACCAAGTTTTTAATGTCTTATTTTCCTGATGTTCTCTGTTGGCAGCCATGACATAAAGCTTTGAACTTATTTATCCACACTTATTTAATCCTGTCTCCACACAGCACATCACAGCCAGTGGGGCTAGAAAGATGGATGAGTGAAACCAAGGCCATGAGGGGGTCAGGGTCATGGTGTCGCTGGATCTCAATAACTCCATCACTCACTGCAGCAGGCACTTCAGAGGTCACCTCAACTGAGGAATTTGGGATAGGTGATGGAAAAACAGCTGGCACAAGTGTATATATTCCCCACAGTTGATGCTACTTATGGAAACAAGTAGACATACTTATGCAGTGGCTTGAGTTTTTAGTCTATGTAGTTAATTTTTTTTTTAAACACAAATATCTACTAGGTATCACAGCAGAAATATGAAGGCTGAAGAGAGGACCAGTAAAAATCAGAAAAAAAAAAAATCAATTTAGTGTACCAGCTACATAACTCTATCCCAGTTGAAACGAGGACAATATGCTATTAATAAATATATTACACACCCTGTCCTGTTCAGCAGTTCTGTATGTCACTGATAGCAACTGGATGACATGCTGCTGATACAAAACTGTTCCTTTCTCATAACTCTTAACTTCTACTTTTTACATCCATTCCTCGTAATGAACTGTTACGCAACACTGAAATTATTTCCAAGACAAAAATTGATACTGTTGAAGTATCTTTAAGCACATCTGCAGCACTGAAATAAAACAACTGTGAAATGGATTTGATATAACAAAAACCAAAGTTCTTGTTTGCTCAGTAGGCAGGTGTATAATGAGGAAAGTGACACATAAACCTTGATCTGCACATACACACAGTGTATTTATGATAACCAAAGTATTTTGATGAATGGCAAAATTAGCAAGAGTATTATATAAAGATCAGTGAAAGACAAACTTTTATTTTAGGAAGTGAAAATAAGCCCTTACAATCTGACCAAGCTATTTGATAAGAAAATCCAGATGAGTAAAATCCAGGGCTGTGTTCAAGTCCTCATTTCCAATTTCGCAAGGGTAAAAGCATGGGCTGCAGTGGAGATATCATTTAGACTAATGACACTAGTAAAGAAAAGTAATTCTACAACAATTTGCTGTACCACCACCCTCTTTTTTTGTCTGGTTTGTTTTTTGTTGATTTATTTACTTTGGTTTTTTGGGATTTTTTTTTTTTTTTTTTATGAAGACA
>JANHGN010017199.1:0-59322 GCA_024605025.1 Megaceryle maxima
TTTTTTTTTTTTTTTTTTTTGTAATTTTTTTTTCACTCTTGAAAGATCTCAAAAGCTCCCCCTGATGGCAACAAAAAGGATTTTTCTAAGTACTGAATAAGTGGAAATGACTTGGCAGTAGCACACTGAATCTGCGGGCCACTCTTCCACTCAGAAGTCCAGTAAAACCAAGTTAAATAGCACCAAATTCAGCCACAGGCCCAGTAACACACATCACCCTCCTCTTCCATCTCCAAACTAACGATTGTCACACCTTTCTTACAAATTTTAACAGCAATCACACAGGAGAGTTTCCTGGGACTGTAATCTTTCTCCTTTCACGCATGACCCTATTAGCAGGAGTTTGTTGTGACTGCCTATGCTTAAAATATCCAGGATAAAATTAATGAAAGTCAATTTGCCAATGAGAAAGAGTTGTCGAGTGCTTGCAAGATTTTTTTTCACTTATTAGTTTGCAAACACTCAAGAATGTACGAATGGCATTGTCAGAGATGCTGGCTGGACCTGCTGTCCCACCAGAAGCCAACAAGAACTCCAGCTGACCAGCTTCCCCCCATCCCCCCCCGACCACACGGACCTTCCCTCCACAACAGCTCTACTTAAAATACTGGCAACACCTACAAAGTTTTCAACAGAAGACTTCAGAGCAATTAAGCCTCTCAACAACCAAGAGGAAATTGTTAGCTAGGAAACAAGCTATACCACGGTCTAAACTCCCATAAACGTCCCAAAGAACTCAGAGGGATAAAAAAGAGACACTTAAGTGTACATGCCTGCATGGCAGAAACAGCTTCAGATCAGAGCTGAAGAGCTGAACTTTTTACACGTAGGAGACAGCGCAAATCAAACAAAAAATTCAAAAATTGAAAGCGAACCTGTTCAACTTCAAATGAGCTAAACCAGGAAGTGACCTGCTGCCAGGGACACTGCTTTCTCCACTTGACAACTCCCCAGAAGTCCCTGGGAACTTTGCCCACGTTGGGTCTGGAAGAGCAGGCTCTTTAATAACGCGGGTTCCAGTTTTTCCAGTGGCAAAAAGCTAATTCTGTGAAATCATTTTCTCAGGGACATCACAATTTGGCTGAAATCAAAGAAAATTACTGAATTCAACATTTCAATTTGATGACACCTCACCATTTCATTTGGAACATATTGGAGCTTTTATCTCTCACAGGATTACTGCCAAAAGAAAGGATTTCACTGTGACCAAAACGGGACACTTCAGAGCATCAGGCTGCGACTCCGGTAGCCAGTTCTGGGGTATTCTTGCTGGAAAGCAAAAGCCCAGGGCTCAGCTTTCTGTACTCACGGAAGACGAGTACGAAAAGATGGAATTTACCTCGAGCACACGAATTACATGTTCAATCAACTTTATTCTAAAGCATAGCAAAACCAAAGAAAATGTGATACATAAACTTGTGAGTCCCGAGTGATAAAGGACAAAAGTGGAAGAGATGCGACTTCAGGAATAGTGAGCAAATCTGGGATTCCTTAGGTCTGTGGGTCAGCATTAACTTCCCTGACAACAGCTGAAATTCTACCCTGCACAGATGGACACTTATTCTCAGCTTAAGCCAGTACTTAAGTGATGTTCGGGCCTTCTGGCAGAGGGGTTTCTACCCAAGGAGAATAATCCTCCTGTTGAACTCGAGTGGAGTATTCTCCTAAGTAAAGGGAGCAGGATATTGTCCTGCATCTAGAGGTGTTTTCACAAGAAAAAGGAAAAGAGAAAAAAAGCACCAAGCCCTAGATACACATATAGAGACAAGAATTAAAATAGATATTTATGATACGATGCCAAAAACCCAGCATTGAGCTACATACTGTATGCAGTCATTATAAGTAGAAATACTCAGCAGGAATCTTAGCTGAAGCTGCCAATAACTCCCAGGTTCAAGACTAGAGCGGAGTGAATAAATCATAACAAATAATGGTTTTGTCAAATTTCGACTTTTTTTCCTCTTATTTGCAAGCAGACTGCAAAACTGCTCAAATATGTTTGAAATTATACGCCCCTTTCTTCCTCATCTTTAGTATTTCTCCAAAGCCAATTAGCACACAATTTACTGTAATGTACACATTTTCACATTTGTTCTGTGTTAATTAGGCAAGGAAGTCACACGGCATTATTTTGGGCTCCCCGGGGGTCAGGTTTAATCACTCATGATATAGTAAAATTACTAATTGTACATACGATGGGAGATTCCACCACTTGAAGCTCTCGCTGTGAAAAGCAGCTTTGGCTCTTCCAATTACTTACATGAAGGTCAATCAAAAACAATGTTTCTTGAAAGTCGAGCTGCAAAGTCTGCCAGTTACAGCTGAATTGAGGCCCTACTATTTTGGGCAAGTATTTGTACATATTTGTCTTCACTGAGCACAACTCCATCAATCACAGCAGAGGTCTGCATGGGTTTTACCCCTCACCGATGTCCCAATCGAGTCTCCCTGAACTTGGCTTGGGTTGAGGATGGCTGAAACACAATCCAGCAGCTACTCTTCAGAATCAGACAGAGCCCAGACACCAGATTTTAATGCAATGTGTTGGATTCAGGGAATATTTTATGCAATCAACAATGGTATGATAGGAATCACGCTGTCTCCACAGAACAGCGAGGAATGAAACCCAAAGAACTGAGAATTGCTTCAAAGAAAAATGGATTTGGGCATTCTGGGTTGCCAATCCCATGAAGTCCAGCACCTCTTAGGAGGCAGAGCCACTCTCTCAGTGTCATGACGGTGAGATGGGTTGTGTTAGGTGGAACGTGCCTACAGCTCCTCGTGAACCCGAGAAAACACAGAAATGCTAATAAATGAAAAACCAACACTAAAAAAATGTCAAAGATGTTCTGTCTTGGAAAAAAAAAATTAACAGAAGACCCGATTTGGACTCAGTGTGTAAATTTGCTAGTTTTTTAAATGTTTATCTGTCTTCCCTCCTCCTGTTTTGAAAAGGGAAAACAATTACAAGTCAGTCTGCTGCCTTTGCTGTCACACCCCATAACAATAACAGTCTTGATTTTAAGGGTCCTTTATAACTATTGCCTGCATACTCCCAACTCCATACACCGACGCTAACTAGAGCAGAAAGCAGAACACCAGCACTACTTTGCCTTTATTAGTGGATAAGAGATTCTTTTACGGCTGGTCCCCCAGTTGTCCCATGCATAAAATACACACTATGTTCATTTACATCAATAAACCAGCTTCATGTCAATTAGAAATACGCCATTTAATCCAGAAAAGTTTACTGAACAATTAAGGAGTGCAGTAAATGACAATCAAGACTAAATGCATAATTGATGACTTTATGAAGGTATCTGTAATTTTATAAGGTAATTTGCAGGCAGTGGCTATAAATTCCTATTTAACCCTGGCAATACCACCCTTTTTTGCCCTGCTGAGAGCTGTATTTCCTAACAATGCTGATGCCTGTTTGCCTGGAATTAGGTTACTCTAGCCTTCAAATTTCCCTCATGAAATATCATATTTCCAGAAAAGTTACGTATTCTTAGGATTTTTTTTCACCACATTCTTGAAATATATTCTTGGGGGTGGGGCAATAACCTCTGTTCTACAACACTGTGGCAAGAGCATAAAGACTCGGTAGATGATGTAAGCAATGGGGCACATTCTTCCCCCTCCATTAAACTATGGAAACAATGATTAATTTGGTGGGTCCACTTTAATTTGGACTGTATCCTGTAATTCTGGGCATTCGGGATGGACTGCCCAGGTGAAATCCTCGCTCAGGCATGAAGAGCTGAACAACCACAGACCTCACCTATGTGGTGCCCAGTCACCACTGCACGGCCATGTCCCTGTGACCCAAGACATGCACGTGAGGATGCACAAGGCTTATGTGAGCAGCCCCAGCAGGCCCCATGGGGTGACTCTGGGGCCAGATCCTTTACCTCTCACTTCTGCGGGACCACATCCCTACATGGGAGAGCACCACACAGGCAAAGGAGGCAGGTTCCTAAACCAGCAGACTGATGGGGGCAGCAAAATCACAGCCTAAAGCAAAAGATACCAACAGGAGGAAGGACCTCCCGGGTCCCAGCAGGTGCCCACAGCACCATGCCCAGTCGGCCCCACACCACAGGGGCAGCCAAGGGACTCCCCTGTGCACCCTTGGAAGATGTGAGCTCCCAGCACCTTCTCCAGCCCCTCCTGTCCTTGCTCCAGCATCAAAAGTCCTGCTCGGACACCAGCGTCCATTTTGGACAGGTTTAAAACCCAAAGAACACAAAAACTCTTTGCCCCACTTTCCCCTCTCCTTTAAGAAAACTGAAATAATGCCTGTTTGAAAAGTCTGTTTGCACAGAGATTTAAGATCCTCAGATGAAACCAGGATGCTGAAACCCAGAACTGCAAAACACTATTATTACCACTTCTGCACTTTTTGTCCAACAAGGAATTTCTGAGGGGCCAACAGAAGGAACTATAAAATGTTTCTCCTAAAAGAAAAGGTATAAGCCAGGAGAGTGCCTGAGGAGACACCCTAATTTTCCAGAATGCAAGACACATTATGGGGTTCCCAAACCATCTCACCCAAAGGTTGTATGTCCTCCAATATTTCTGGGGTTTGGTCAAAGGCTGGGAGAAAATAATTAGACCTGCATGGGAAGGGGAACTGAGACAAGCAGTGAGCTGACCAGGGAGAGAAAAACTCCTTGTAACTTGCATCTGCTATTGATTTGCAAGTGCTGGTAGTTGGTTTAGGACCTGCAGGAGGAGTATGCAGGGCCACTGCCTTATTCTCCCCTGAGCATTTTCAGTTTCCTCGGGCTGCCTCACTGCAGTCTAACTTGAGAGAGCTGTATCCATGGCAGGACCCACAAACCCACCCTGACATCGCCCAGGGCCACCTCAAATCCATCCCCAGGATGGAGGGGAGTACTCAGGCTCCCAGAACAGGCAAGACCAAATCCGGAGGGCAATGGGGTGGAGAAAAGACTGTTTCGCTGAACCAAATTCTTCTCGAGAAGCACCAGACAGTCAAACATCTCCAAGACAGAAAGAGGAGGGCTCGCTTACCACACAGGAGTCCCCTGCCTTTGTAAACAGAGGGTGCATTAGCAGATACCTTCCCCCAAAGAGGCTCGTATCCACAACACAAACCACACCACCCCAGTAGCTGCTAATTAGACACCGCCCCATCGGCAAGTCTCAGCCAAGAGGTCAAGGACAGGGTGAGCTCTGGAGCCTAAGCTATCCTCTTAGACCTACTAATGTTTTCCCTCCCAAGACAAATGGCATGGGTGCAGAGAGAGGAGGGGTGCTGCTTTGGAAAGGCATGGGGGGGCCTCTGCTTAGCTGGGTAACCTGTGTAGAAGATACATGGGAGGTCATCAGTCTTCCAGGGCTCTGCTCTGACATTTTCCTCTAGCCATACATCACATTTAAAACATTAAAGAGAAAGAGGTCATTATCTGCTGTCCTGGAGGAGGAACACAGCAGAAGTGGCCAGGCTGCTCTCCAGCCCCACGCAGCAGGGTGGGCTTCCTCAGGCAGGGTGGCATCAGCAGTTGGAGGAGAGGTGGGTATGGAGTAAAGGACTCTGCTTGCTGCTCTCCCAGCTCCCCCAAAGCAGTCAGCACTCTCGTGGCACTGTATCAGAAAAGCCACACAAGCTGCTCTGAAAACCAGCAGGAAAGTCTGGTGCTGGCACGTAAGCATGCATGGGGAGAGACAAGGAGCACGGCTCAGACAGATGGAAATACACAGCTCAGGAATAATCTAGAAAATTCAAACATATCAGGCCACGTTTTGGTATTCACAGGCATCATCTACAAGAAAGTTTAACATACCCAAATGTTTTTCCTAAACTAAATTTCTGCTCCAATGCCAGTCCTAGCAGGATTAACAAGAGAAACCTGTCGTGTCTTGCTATTAAAGAAGAAAATCAAGCAAATGATAAACAAATTGATCAAGAGAAAGACACCATGTGTCATTCTGCAGCAAGAAAGCCAAAAGACAGAATTCAGAGGAAAAGCTCCTCTCTGCATTTGAGAGCTATTCCCAGTGAAACGGGATTTCCCCTTTCTGCGTGCATTTGAATGGCATTTGAAAAACACAGCTGCAGAGTCCCATGCACACGCGGTACGGAGCCAAGTGGGGAACCCTCCCAGCCAGGCTGTCACAGCCTTCAGCAGCAGAGCTGAATTTAGCTGTTTGTCCTGTCTTCACAGCACACGGGGCCTAAGACAAGACCTAGACTCAAATGCTCCTAAACCTCCACAGGCATCTCATCCCCACCCAGACCTGGGTTCTTGAGATCACCCATAAATCTGCAGCCAAAGGCTGACGGCTGCCCCAAGCTGACACTGGAGGCTCTGTCAATCTGAATGCAACATAGAATCACAGAAATGTCTGGGTTGGAAGGGACCTCAAGAGGTCATCCAGTCCCAACCCCCTTGCTGACAGCAGGGACATCTTCAACTAGAGCAGGTTGCTCAGAGCCTCATCAAGCATCACCTTGAATGTCTCCAGGGATGGCACCTCAACCACCTTCCTGGGCAACCTATTCTGGTGTTCTACCACCCTCATGGTGAAGAACTTCCTCCTTACACCTAAACATACCTGGCATCTGAGCCAACCTCTGCCAACTGTGCGTTCATTATACCTTGATCCTGAGGTTGAGAGCAAGGCAGGCAGGATCTGACATTGCAGAGCAAGGTAATCACCTGCCTGCCGGAAGATGGATCTCATCCTTTCAGTTACCTGCTTAGCTTTAGAATTTGAAAAGTCCCATAACTTTATCTGTCATCCCCTTGCACCTGAAGCTAGCACTTTGGAGTCCTCCCTTCCCGATCCGAGTTGTGCTGCTGAGCTTCACCATCTTCACACCAGCCTTGCACCCTGGCTGCTTCATCCTCCTGCGCCCCCTGATGCTCTGCCCCCAGAATCCACAGATATTAATTGATTTGTCCAAAGAAAGTTCAGGCAGGGATGTATTAAATCAAAACATTCCACTCATACCTCCCAGGCTTCTCAGTGCAACTGAGATTCCTCAAATACGGTAAAAAACCAAAACAAGACAAAACAAACCAGAGAAGGAAAGAACAGAAAGAGTGGAAATAGAAACCAGACAGATGAAAAGCAGGAGGAAAAAGAAAACCGACAACAAAACACAAATAAATTGGAGGACAGCTCTCACTAAAAGCTGCAGGTTGGGTGGTTTTGGTTTTTTTTTTTTTGTTAAGAATTTGGCATCTGTGGCTTTCTGTGAAACGTCGCTGCATGGAATAAGTACAGTACAGCAAGCATTATAGGAAACAACTGCCATATGTGAGGGTGGTGGCAGCCTGTGCTCTCCCCGCCACCCCCTATTGCTTTTGTCTGCACTAAAGCTGCGTTTAAACCAGTGAAATCCATCTCTATCTGTCTTAACACATAAATACGTTTTCAGCCAAGACCCACCACTGGCTATAGCTGTATGGCAACTCTCAATCGAAACCTCTAAGCAGGGTTTTGACTTTATCCCCAGCTCACTGTTAATGCATTTAACAGGATTTTCAACAATTCCCTTTGCTCTTTGAGGTGATACCCAGTTCTCCAGTGATACGTAGCAGATCTCTCAGATGCAGTCCAGCTCGCTATTGAGTGTCAAACCCTGTTTGCCCACTAGTGTAGAAAACCAGAAAACATCATGTGGACAGCTATAAAAGCTGCAGAGAACTGGAGCTGAGACAATTATAACCTTGTTTGTATTGGAGGGTATTTCAAGTATCCTGGTTTTAAGACTGCTTGCTATTGCACAAGGACATCTGTGCCCAGAACTGGATATACTAAGTGGACTGGACTCTTGAAATGGCAGCTCGGATACACTGCCAAGGCAGGTAATTAAACTGAGGAGTATGTCAGTGACCTGGTTAAGGATCTCAAGAAAATAGAAAATTCCTCAGGTGGCAAAAACTGGAATTGAAATATCAAAATTTATCCTGTAGCAAAAAATAGCCTCCTTTCATTCCTTTGCCACCAATGCTTTAAAAAAGAACGAGGAAAAAGAAAAGTGCATCAAATGAAAACCCAAATAATACATTAAAACATTCTCCCAAACTAAATAGGCATAGAAGCACAAAGGCCTGTATATATTCAATCCTATTTTTAGAAAACATTTAAACCCACAGACTTCAAAATTAATTCTCTAAAGTACATTTTCTATAGCGCAATACAAACCTCATTAAATCCCATAGTTCACAATATTTATACAAGAAGGTTCCCTTTGCTATGAAGTGCCACAGGACCTGCCCAGAAAGGTGAGCAACTCTTTCTAGGATACCAAAATCTTTTCAGTTCAGTTCTTCATTAAAAAAAGGTTGGACTGATTTTAATTTGATCAGACGTGAGTTGTTGTCAGAATAGTTTACTGAACAGTTATTATGAAAAATAGGGAGGCTTTTTGTTCACAGATGAAATCAACTTTGTTAGGAGTACTCACAGCATTTCAGCCCCTAAAATGTCACATGCTCCAAAACAGTGAATGCTTTGTGGCAAATAATGTATTGCTGACTTTTAATATGAAAGGCTGTACATGGAGTTACAGTGATTACTTCATGGGCAACGGGAGCAGCTTTGTTGCTAAAGGGGAGTGGGGTGATGAGCCCCAACGTTGGGGCAAATCACCTAAAACCAAGAGCTCTATGGGTATGTTGGTGCCCACCTTTCCTGTTACGGTGGTGGAAGGGAAGGGTTTAGATAGGAGCTGATGTTTACATGTTCATCCGATAAGTTTCTACCAGGTTGCAGTGATAGCTGTTCTTTTTCCAGCCTTGTCAAGTATGGCCAAGGTTATCAAGTCATTCTGATCCTTTTTGAACGCTGTCTGTGGTGTGATTTACTGGAGGACATCATGAGCCTCCACTCCTCAAAATCTCTCCTAGAATCCACCTGGAGGCACCAGGAGGTAGCACAGGGACCATAGCCGATGTGCAGCAGGCAGAAACGTGCTGACATTTAGTATGAGTTCAGGCTCTATCCTCTGTCCAGCATCTTTTGCCAACGCTAAATTCACCAAGACTGCCATCAGAAAAAATGCAATTGAAAACCAAGAAAGATTATCAGTCTAGAGAACCGGTACTTTAAACTGCATCCTATACTGGGTTCCTGTTTCCTCATTCCACTAACTTACTTTTACTAAGGCTGATTGTAGCAACAGCATGAAATTAAGAGAGCAAGAGGGGAAAAGTTAAAAAAAAAAAGGGGAAGAAAAACACACACTGTTTGTTTAGATTGGGTCACATTGTGAATTTAGGTTTTGTTTTTCTCTTAATTTTGTGCAAAGATTTGCCTTAAGAAAAAACGTATTTCTGGAATTGGGAACCTACAGCATGGTACAGCTTTCAGGACACCATGCCAAAGTGTCTCTCTAATTATTTTTTAGATGAATTTTCCTTGTTCTGAGCTAACGGGTAACAGACCATGTCACAAAAATATCCCACATCCCTATTTATTCATCAGAGAAGAGCTTTTTCTCAGAGTTTTCAAGGGGTTTAAAAACTGTAGGCAGAGAGTCCTTAGGACCATTGCCCACAGGCTGTAGGCATCTGGTTCAGGTTGACTGGAGCCACATTCAGCCAAGGACTTCCAGTTTCAGCTGCAATTTAAGATTAACCTCAGGATGCTCATGAGGCAACAAGACCTGTTTGCTTTCCTCTGTTCCCTCACTGCCTTCACACTCCAGACAGAGCTCCCAGAAACTACAGGTACAGCTTCAACAACCCTTTAAAAGGTACAAAGTAAACCTGCTTGAGCGATTAAGGTGGTTTTGATGTTTAAGAATCCTGAATGCATGAAAATCAGCAGATAGCCCTGAGTCATCTTCAGCCAGAAAAGCCATAAGAAACCCTGGAGCGAGCCATTTTCGGCTCTAAAAGGTGCCAAGGTCCACGGCAGGAGTCACTGTGGGAAGCCAGATGAGAAGTCTGCTCTGGGAAGCTCTCAGCCTCTCCAGGTTCGTCCTCACTCTTCAGGAGCCATTGCCAGAGCCATGGGTTGGCTCAGGGCACCTCAGAGAGCGAGCTGAAACTGGTGTATGATTCCGATGTTGGGAAGAGGGCAGCCACCCAATGCCCCAGCCAGCCTGGCTCTGGAGGACGGGGTGGGATCCTCTTTCTGGAGGAAATCACACATTTCTCTAAGCCCTTCCTAAAAGGGCTGCTGAAGCCACCCTGCTTTTTGTTCCGAGTAATCACTTTACCAATATTTCAAAGGCATTATGTAACTGAAACAGTGTAAAGTTATCGCTACCGACATTGTCAATAAATCATTAACATTTCTTAACAGGAACAGCACAACTGTTCATGTCATGGCTGTCTCATTCACTTTCAAATCAAAGCTTTCAAATTAAATATTCATTTAATATTAAAATATTAATGCAGTCCCACTGTTTCTGTAACAAATATTAATTTCTTATGGCATTTCCAGGCAAATGCATATATTATAAACTTCATCTCCCACAGGAGGTCCCTCAGCCTTCCCTTTCCCTCTTTCAGCATTATCCTGATACCAGGCCAGGAAGGGACTTTGAGAGAAGGAGGGGCTGCCTGATGAAGGGGAAGCAAGGTGGATAATTTAACTTTAAAGTGTACCCCCCATTCCTCCCCTCCCACACAAGCTCCCCACCCTTAGATCAGGATATCGAAGGCTGCCATTATATCTCCCGCCTACAGAATGAGTCATTCATACATTCAGCGATTCCTGTTGGAAAAACAGTGAATGCCTCTGTCACCGAAGCCCATTACAGAAATTAAACTTTGCAAATCATCAGGGAGGGGCAAGATTTGAAGTCTTTCAAGGCGCACTCCTGGTCTCTCCGGTCTCAGTAAGAGCGGAATTGATTTGACAATAAGCTTTTACAGCCTTAATGTCTACGGCAGGCAGCACGCACATACCCGGCTAGGAAGCAGGTCAGAGGAATAGAGCACTTCTCTCCTGGATATTTTCTGTTGTTTTGGTTTGGTTTTTTTTCTGGTTAGGTTCTTTTTTTTTTTTTCCTCTTTTTTTTTTTTTTTCCAGTGGTTCATCTCAGGCAAAAAGACACTGAATGGAAATCCACAGTGGCATTTCCATTGCTGTACCACAGCTCAACAACTAAGCCTTGCACGAAGAGCACAGCCCTGGGTCCATCTGGCTCCTGCCTGGTGTCCCTGCAGGAGGCTCCCGGGGGGATCCTGTAGTACCCTAAGGAAAGCTTCAGGCTTCTAAAGATTTTACGCTGAAGGAAATTCTGTTTGGGAAGATCCAAAGCAAAAGCTAAGATTATTCACTGACAAATGGCCAAGACATAAGCCTATTCAGAAAGACTAATTTTCTGCACAGTTTACTATAATTACTTCTGTTGCTTGTAGCTTCCTTATCCCTCCTCCTGAGACCATTAAATCTACGCTACTCTTCTTCGGAGTGAGGAATAAAAGCTCTTCAGCCTTCAGGCTCTTTAGTATTTTCTCTCACTATTTCCTTCTCTAGTCATGAGATTCTGGTTTTTGTTTGGGGATTTGTTTGCTGGGGGAGGTGTTGTGTCTTTTTAAACCAGGTACTTCATCTCTGTAAAATTCATTCACTTGCATTCTTCAAGGGAAGGGAAATTACTTCTTGCCTCATTTGCCAACAGCTCCAGACCTCCCCATCTTCTACATCTCTTAAAGGCCTGTGAGGTCTTTGAGACATGGATGACACGAGCAAGGCTTAACAATGAGCTTCCAACAGGAGTGGACACAGGTTGCAACTGAAATACTCTGGTGCCGGAATTCAGAGTAGTTGTTGGATGGATGCTGACTTCAAAGTGGTGTTGGGAGATTCCTTCCTCAACAGGAAGAGCAGGAGGTACCAGCCTGGAGGCACCATGTCTCTTTATGCCCTTCTAATCCTGCTACATGACAAGCCTTTTTGTCTGGGTATTCACGCCCTGAGTGCTCCACAGGATTACAAGAGCTGCCTTCCAAGTTTATTCTGAATACAAAAAATACCTGTTAATGGGTTCTTACCTTTCTTTGAAGTTTGCCATCACAGAGGACATTGTAGAAGCCATAATTATAAATATATATATATATATCTCACTTAAAATTAAAACCACAAAGGACTAACTTTGCCAGATAGAGCCTTTAGGTACTCTTATCACAGAGAGGAGTCTGGATGCTTGGTCTACCTGAGGGTGTTTGTGCTTAGCAATCTTTCCTTCTATGAAAATCCCATACAGAGACCATCTTTGGAAAGAGTGCTGCTCCTTTGCAGAAAGTGGCATGGTGAGCAAAAGTAGTACTGGGAATCATGATTCCTTCAATTCCCAGAAATCCCATACCAGGGTACAACCAGCATCTCCAGGAGAAGCACAAAAACCCAGAGATTCGGTCAGGCAAACATCTCACCCAGCCACCATCCTTCCCCTCACAGCCCTTGCCCTCCTCTCTCCCTTCTCAGCAACCACCTCCCACTAAACCAGACCACTGTCCAGTCCTATAAAAAATGTCCCTCTGCATCTAGCCTCAAAGGTAACACTCACCTCCCCTCTTCTTTCCCCTTCTATAATTGCATCCTTCCCTCGCGCTGTCCAACTCCTCCACATTCATTCTTTCTGCCATTACTCTCACTTTCCATTCTCTCCCTTATCCTTCCCACCTGTAAGTGGTACCAGTCCTTTACATACCACTTCACCCCTTCTCCCTCCAAAGCAGCATCCAGCTCCTGGAAGCATTCACTGCCTATTTTACCTCCTCCCTCTAAAATATTCCCTGCCTTTTTTTTTTTTTTCTTTTATATATATATATATGTATTTTTTTAAAGGATGCTACATAAAAATAAACTATATTCTTTTCTGAAAGTCCCCGTGACCATTAAACCACTGAGTTTTTACAGCTTATCATAAAGCCTCCTGCAGTTCCATTATAGTTGACTAAGAGAATAAAACACGGTTTGAAAATAATCCCAACAGTCTACCACTACTGATTTCCTCCTGAGCTTCTTCGCCAATTAAAAAAGTCAGCATATTCAAAGTACTCTGTCCCCAGGTTTTCAGAGCAGCACCCAAAGGAGAATGGGTGGAGGGCAGCTCCTGCTGTTGCCTCTCCTTGCACAGCACAGGGAGGAGATGCAACGCTCCCCACTGCTCGTCTTGCCCCGCGACGTGGAGCCATCCAGTCACGCGTCTGCTGCCCACCAGCACACCTTCCACTGGCATCGGTCTAGTTTTCCACCCAGAGATTATGGAGGGTACATTAAGGCCTCCAGAAGAGAAGCAAGAAACCAAAAAGGAAAAAAGTGCAGGAGCAACCTTGGATGGCAACAGTGGAACGGGCCCCAGGCTTGGCCGCAGGACCAAGTGGACGGAAGCCCCACAGACGTGTTTTGGGGTGGGCGTGCAGCAGGAAGCGCCGCAAACACGAAGCATGACTCAGAGCCACACCTCACAAGGGGCTGTCACCAATGTCTGTTATTGTTCTGCAGGAGACTCTGGCATCAGTGGGAAGGTTTTCTGGGTCGTGGCCAGCGAAGCGATTTGCTGTGAAGGATATTAGGTGTAACAGGATGTTTTTCTAGCAAGGGCTAAAGGCATGGGCTATGTCATTGCTTTGGCTTCCCTTCTTCCACACCTTCACCAGGGATGAAAATGGATCCCAAGGTGGGGAAAAAAACCCTTTGAACATGCAGTCAGCAACTCGCTCTCCCTCTTTTTGAACAAGTTATTTAAAAGTACTAATAATTGCATTAGGGATGAGCACATTTTCCGGCTATCCAGCTCACTCTCACTCTCCCTCCCTAATGCTGACATTTCAAATAGACTGTTATAGAGTTATACCATTACTAGATTAAAAGGATGTCGCAGGCAGCCTCAATTATAAATCCAAGTGATTGTATTATGTGAAAAAAAAACCTCCTGAAAATAATAATGTTAGTTTTATATTACTCTCTGCAGTTGTAATGTACTCCATGAGCAGTAGGGAGAATCAGAAAAGCTCTACACCCTTTATCAGAAGGTGGGTAACATTGGCCCAAAGTTTCTCTTGCCTTTATGGGATGGATCTCAAAAACTTTCGTACAAGAGAAAAGCAAGATGACCAGGAAAACCTACAGTGGCACAGACTTGCAACTCTTCTCAGCTGACAAATGGCTTCTCCTCCAGTCAAAAAATGTGCCACTAAATGACCAAATCCTCAGGTAAGTACCAGCAACATAAAGAGTCCCAAGGATCGTTCTACAGCATCACAGCAGAGCAGGGCAGGTATGTGGGTATCCAGATTTGCCCTTATTTTGTGTCCTGTCAAGGCCTCTTTCTCTGCCTGGGCTGCTTCTCAAGGTGTCAGTATCCTTAGCTTGAACCAGACAAAAGTTTTCACCCACATTCCTGCAGATCCTGAGCAGAATTCAGCATGTCACATTAATGTCACTGCCCCTACCAACACTGTGTGAGCAGCTTTGGGTTTGCTTTTAATGTTCATAATATTCTCCTTCACCTTTCATTTCTCCATGTGCTCCACTATTCTATATAGGTTCTACCTATAAGACTTTGGAATAACAGGGGGCTCAAAGACAACATTTGATTAACAATAAGCAAAGAAGCATAACCCTTAATCATAGAAATTTTTTTGTTGTACAAAACCAAAGATCATCAGGTTCGACCATTAACCCAGCACTGCCAGGGCACCACTAAACCATGTCCCCCAGCACCACAGCTCCATGGCTTTTAAATACTTCCAGAGATGGGAACTCCACCACTGCCCTGGGCAGTTTGTCCCAGGGCTTTAGAACCCCCTTCTGTGAAGAAGTTTTACCTCATGTCCAACTTAAACCTCCCGTGGGGAAACTTGACATTAGTTCCTCTTGTCCTGTCACTTGTTCTTGGGAGCAGAGCCCGACCCCCCTGGCTCCAACCTCCTGTCAGGAGCTGTCAAGACCCAGAAGGTCTCCCCTGAACCTCCTTTGCTCCAGGCTCAACAATCCCAGGTCCCTCAGCTGCTCCTCACCAGACTTGTGCTCCAGCCCCTAATAATCAATACCTCACTTATAGGTAGTTTCGCTGAAAAGGTAAAATGCTGCCTCTTCCTGCATAACTTGCCAAGTGTATTTTAAAGATGATTATGATAGGCAGACATCATTTGGAGAAGAAATATTTATTCCCAGCACTGGGAAGGGAGGGGTTGTTCCTTACCTTCACTCTCTAGTTTTCTCCAGTTTGCTTATCCCAATATCACATCAGGCAAACTGACATTTTCCTCAGATTGCTTAGGGCCCCAAAAAGGTTCAGAGGTTTGTTTGAAGGACACTCCCCAAATGTCAGATGTTTTGCTGCCTCTGCTCTAGGGTCTCCAAAATTCTTCAAGATTCCAAGGAGGGTGGGAAACCTTTCCTAAGATTTACACCTTGCATCTGTTTGAACTATGATACCATCAAAACAGCCTCTGACATCACGGTTTGACATCCCTGGTGCTGTAAAGCCAGCAATCCCTGAGGCCTATAGAAACAGAAGCTTTCTGAAAAGGTGACTTGAATCTCCTCTAAAACATTGGGCTCAGAATGTACATTGAGTAAAAGCAAAGATTTGGGGAAAAGGCTGCAATTCCTTTTTCCAAACCTGCATCACCTATCCTTCGCTCGCAGCCTGGGAGACACACGGGACTGTACCTCCTACCCTTTGTGCTGTCTCAGCTCAGGGCAGCCAGGCTGAGGAACCCGCCACGGCAGAGCTGTAAGAGTTATTACAGTGCAAAGCGTCTGCTACCCGGCCACTGCCCAGGAGAAAATCCTTTATCGTGAGCTATCAAAAAACGTAAACAGGGATTTTTATAAAATGGATTAGGAAAACTGCACGTTATAGCCAGGTAATGCCAAAGGTACCTTCGTATCAGAACCTGACACTTCACACAGTACAGAACATCGCAGATCCCAACACTCTCATTTTGTTACCATTTCTTTTTTTTTTGCCTTATCATGGTTTAAAAAAAAAATCCCCAGCCATCTGTTGCAATCCTAGAGCTGAATTACACCACCACAGATGGAAAAAAATTCATAAGGTTGCAGAGTCAAGATTTCAGGGATTAGGAAATCCCTGAATTATGCTCGACTGTGCAATCAAAATTTGTTCCCCATGTGCACCCACACTACGACAATGTCCCCAACACCACGATCACATGCTCCTTTATCACACACTGCTTTAGGCTGCCTCACTCAGCACACAGATCCTTGCTCCAGGAATGAACTGGGCTGGAGAGCAAGTGGAGCTCTATTTTTGGCACGTGAGCACGGACAGCAGTCTCTTACTCTACCATGCGCTGATAGCTCAGGAGCAGGGGCTCCAAAACCATGCAGTATGCACAGCTGGGGACAGAATTAGCTGCAAATTTAGGACCAGAAATAGTCACATCAGCAGAATGAGGCCCTCGCATCCTATTAACAAATGTCAAGTCTTTTTGTGTGGAAGTTTGAGACTTTCACATTGAAACAGCTGTGCATTTGTTTGATCGGTTTTTTAATGGGTAATACAAAATAATTTCCTCCCAATTTGTTCCTGGAAAGAGAAGACTACTTTGGCTCAAATGTTTTAAGAGATGAACCAGCAGGAAAGATTTCAGCCTGCATGAGTAACTGAGAGTCATGGTTTTTTATTGAAAGCACTAGAAAAACATAACCTCAGCTGTTATCTCTCACATGGCCGATCCTCAGAAGCAGCTACACCTGAGACCGTTTGCTTTAAGGTAGGTTTGGAGTTTTGCTTTGGTTTTGTTGGGTTTTTTAAGCTGTAAGTGAAATTCTGGACCATTCACAATTTCTCTTGAAGCCATATGAAATTAAGCTAAAAGTTTTGGCCAAAAAAAGATGAAAAAGGACAGAAAACAAAAGCTTTTGAGAGAGTCCAAATATTTCCGTTCCAACTTTTGAAAATGATGGGATTCAATTTTACACTCCATGTGAAGTTTCAAGACCAAATTTACCTCCATTTAATTTTCAAGCACTGAACACTTACATTCAACGCTTTATTTTGAGCCACACAAAAATTGTTGTCTAATCTGATGCCCTCCACATCTAGAGGGGAAGGCACTTCACCAGGTGGCGGTGACAAGAGGCCATGCGACAAATGTCAGCAGAGTTTTGCTGCAGGCTGAAATCTTTTCTGTGCAAGATCTGCAGGAGTCTCTTTCCAGGAGTTTTTGGACACACACTGGGCAGAGGAAAATATTTCCAAGAATCTGTTTATCTGAGACTCTGCTTTCCCTCTCTGGGTGTGGTTTAGAAGATGATTTTCAGAGACACCCTCCTCATTCACACAGTCACTGTTGTCTGCATTAACGCCTCCACCTTTGGCTAAATCGTTGTTTCAGGGTACTTTCTAGGAGTCAGTTGTCCAGTGCTGAAGCTCCACTTGCAGTGCTGGGACAGTTCTCTGAGAGGGCATTTTGCTTCACCTCTGGAAAGCTTGCAGGAGACTGAGGAAAAGGTATTCATGATGAAAATATTCCAATGTGGTGTTTTCTCTGTCCTTGGAGCAGCCCAGGGATTACATGTTTTCCCCACGGGTAACTTGTTACTCTCCACAAGTTATCCAAGAAGCAGCATTTCTTCCCCCTGGGAGGGGAGAAACCTCCCAAATTCACTGTATAGCTCTATCATCCCGACTCTAATTGGGTCTGTTTATAAACGAAGGCATCTGTCGCCTTGCAGAAGACAGGTCAGCTCTAGACTCCAGGAGGATGCTCGCTCCCTTTGCCTCACAGGAAGCACGGCTCAGATTGTGCTACGCTATCAATACATTCAGTCTACTTTTCAGGAACAAACTATAAATTTTTCCACCAAGTGCACTTCTTTCTAAGTTTGTTTGCCAAGTGGAGCGGTGTTGCCTCCCTCCTTGATTATGGTTAAGTAAAAGTGGTTTTGTTCTAAATGGGAAAACAAATGGAACAGATTCTCTGGCCTCCCAACCCTCACAGGCACCTTTGGTATGAGGTTTATCACTCAGCAAGGGCGAGGGGGAGGAAATAACATTTTTGGGCGCCCCTTGTTACAATACGGACAGCTGATCGTAATACGAGATAATCCACAATGAATTATTTTTGACAATGTTTTACAAAACTGTCACAATGGTATGCAAGACAGAGGAAAAAAAGCTCTAGGCCAAATCCCTAGAAAACATAAATCGATTTATTCTGCAGAATATGCCCCTCTGTCTATAGCTGACGGAATTATTTATGTCAAATCACTTCATAAAGAAGTTTGGGCTTTTTTTCTGGTTGCTGGACAGGTTATTAGGAGCACAGTTTTGGTGGTTCCTGCATAAGAATAACCTCATGATCAGACCCAGTCTCCATCTAGCTCAGTATCCTGCCTCCAGCTGTGTCCAGCAGGCAACTGGCAACACCTGGACCAGTTCCTTCATCCATGTGACAGAACAAGAGACAGGACCCAAAGGTAAACCAAAGCCCTTCACTTTTTTATCCTGAAGGAAAAAGAAGCCAAGTACCTGCATCACTGCGTGGCTTTTGGTACTAACCGATTTCACATTTCCCTCACAAGTCTCCATTTGCTAGCCACACACTCACTTCTACCTGCCACGTTCTGCTAGATCAATGCTAAAAGCCTGTCTGCACATGAACAGCTGAGTTACAGGCACCCTGCTTCTGGGATTAGATGAAACAGCCATATTTCACCGGCAGAGTTAAAAGAAAGCATTACGCATTTCTCTCATCTGAGAAAGTAAGAAACAACCAGAGTGGGATCTCTTATCTACTAAACTTTCCGAGCGCCGGCCTGAAGGACATGGGCTCCATTGCCTTGAAATAGCACACAGCCTATTACATCAGGCTCGTGTCTGTCCCAAGCTGAACTACAGAGTAACTGGAGAATGGAAAAACGCTGCCAGCGCCCAAGTTGCCTGTTGCCACCTCCCACTGTAAGCTCCTTATCTGGGAAATGCCTCGTGAATCGGATGGCAGAGTTTCAACCGACGAGCCAGTGCCTCTTCTGGTGCCTGTCCTGCCCGAAACTGCCCACCGTGCCCAGAGCTGATCCCGGGCAGGACAGCCCTCGGACCACGCCGTGGGAGGAGGGACAGGGTGAGCGGCCAAGTGCACCGAGGAGGATCACCCCTTCCAGGCTGGCACAGCCTTGCCTGTAACGCAACAGGGTTCTGATAAGGAGGGAGGGGGAACGACTAATTTTGCCATCAGATGGAGTAAAATTAGCTTAGGTGAGTAAGGGTGTCTGGCTGGCAGACGGCCGATTTCAAATACAGTCCAGTGAGCTCAGCTCCACAGCCAAGAAAACAGTGGGATTTGTATTTTAAAGTGCTTCGTTAGATCAAGTGCTTGTAGCCAAAGCTGAGAGCAAGTCGTAGGGGGAGGAATGGGGTGGTGGCAGCTGGGAGTCTGGCAGCTGTGTGATCTCTGGGGGCTACAAATGAACATGTAAATTTCTATATTAAGCAGCAAAAGCATCTATTAGAGTAAAATTGCTCCAGCTTAATTGTTAGATAGGCATGTTTGTTAAAATACAATTTAAGCGAGATCGTATCGTTCTTCCTCACTCAAGAGTGTACGCTCGATAACGTCGTTTGTCAGCAACTGCCTATTATGTTAAATAGCTGAGGAATTGCTGGATATCTTTCTGCTTAGATAATAACATTAAAGTTTCTTGAAGCATTTTAGAAGTCTGACTAATCTCTCTGTCTCTCTATTTTATTTTTCTGAGGTGAATTTAGTGCTGGTGAAATGTTCCAGATTGACAGCCCTGGAGACAGGAGCTGATTGCTTATCCACATAATAGGTACGGTCCAGACAGCTGCCGTGTGCCTGCAGCTCCCTCCCGGCCGCCGGCTCTGGGTCCAGCACCTTGCACTGCCACTCCAGACACGGAAGAGTGGCTGCGAGGTTTTGCTGCACGTGTGACGGGGGTGGGCAGCTCCTGGTTGTGCCAGGTTAACCTTCTCGGGTTCCCTTTAGAGCCAGAGAGGCTGTAAGGAAACACCCTCCAGGAAAACCAGCAGGAGCTGAACTTCAGCTTATCTACCTCCTTTTGGCTACTAAAGGAGCCTTGAGACTTCAGGCTTACAAAGGTGCTGTTAACAGGGAGTCTGCGTGGCTCACTCTGGTCTCCTGGGAAGCGACAGCTTTTGTGCAGGTGCCTTTCACTCCACGCAAGCAAATAACCACAGCCTCGAGCCAGCCGTGAAGTCCAGGCCTTGAGCAATGCCTACACCTGAGAACTGCCAGGGACAGGGAAAAGAGCCTGAACTGGCTGAAACTGCCTAGAAGTGCAACAACCAGAGCCAGCCAAACAACAGGAGGATTTGTTTGTTTGCTTCTGACAGGTACAGAGCCAAAACCACCTGGATGCCTGGACAATCATCAGCTGGCAGCAACATTCAGACACCAGCAACCCAAGGTGCATCTGAATGACAGCTCAGTTACAGGAAAGCTAATGATATGTGGTCCAAAAGCTATCCAAGTCTCTGACTCACCACTTCTCTCTCCATTCAGGTCTCATTATTGGGCATTCCCAGATATTGAAAGATTTATGCATTTGTGGGAAGAATATCATACAGCAAGACACATGACAACTTGCAGGAAAGTACTTTGTTGAGAGCATGAGGCAGAAAAGGCACCCCTGGAAAACGCATCCAGCTAGAAAAGTCCTCTTGAGTGCTTCTCACACTGCACTGTCAAATTTTCTCCTGCTGGCAACACTTGAAGGCCTGCTTTGGCAAATCCTACTAAATCCACGCAGTGCATGGAGCGAACAGGTGAAAAAGCAGCAAACTGAACCAGAGTGAGTAGATCTGGATGCTGTCTTAAATAAATGAGGAGGATTTTTCATTTGGCTGTCATTTCTGTTTTCAGTTGTAGACATGTTATTGCTCTTTGGATACCAATATGGCAAGCAAGGAAATAATGACCTAAGCCAGGCTATTACATCTTGAAAGTGGACAAAGCTTTTCCTTTCTCCAGCCATCTGTCTCCAAACATCCACACTCAAGCTCTGGATTAACAAACTGGCTTCTGTAACGAATAGGAGCGGTTTCCGGCATCGAATCCATGGGACAGCCAGAGTGAAAAGCAATCCTAGGGAAAACCATACTAGATGAATGACCTTTACTCAACAATTCTTTGGTGGCTCTTGAGAAACTGTAATTGTTGGAGGAGGGAGGAGGATAAACCACAAGCCTCAACAAGGAGAAAGGTTTTATGCAATACTTCCTTGTTTTCCAAAATTTCCCCAAACATCACAGTGGCAAATTCTACACTTCTATAACATTCTGTTTGGCTCTCAGAGGGAGAATATCTACATCCCCAGTCCTGTCAAGACATATGTACATTATTAATATACATCTTATGATTGCTGTTTCATGCAGCTACTCCCAGGATGCAAAGTTTTGTTTGCACACAAAAGTCTTTACAGAATTGGGAGTTTATCCTCTCATTGCTTATTCAAATTCAATCAGACCTTATCAGTTTCATTTCCTACCGCTGAAATATTACAAATTGCAAATATTTTCTCTTTTATCCCAAATATTGACTAGTCCATGGCAAAGAGCGAAATTGCAAACGCTTTGGGTATAGCTCTAAGCAACACGCACATCCTAAGTGCAATGAGCTGAGCTCACTCTGGTCCCAAAATTGATTTGGCTTCCACAACTCTGCAAATTAGGTTACCTGTTTCTGTGTTTAAGTGAAAAAAAAACCCAAACAAAACAAAACCAAACCAACCTGCAACTTTAATGCTTAATATTTAAACAAAGCACTTAATATTTACACACCGAGTTATTCTTCTAAAGTTAATCCTTTACATAAGTTAAAAAGAAAATAGTAATAGGTGAACCTCAAACCACTGGAAGATTGGGTTCAATTCAGCAGGTTGTCCAAACCCCTTCTGTATTTAAAAAACATTGGCTTTCAGACTTGCCAGGACATGAGTCATCTGGATGCTGTTCTGACATGATAGCCCATCAGACTTTGAGTGATGGTCCCCCAGTTCTCTTTCTGATCACCAATGTGACTATTGCTTTCAAGTTTAATCATGCTGAGTCACAACAATGATAAAATCTTTTGGCAAACCAGTTTAATCTGTCCGCAGAGCCACAGCCAAATGTAGGTCTGTCTGAGCTATGCCCTGAGTTGCTCCCATCTCAGCCTATTCCAGTCCACCCTGGAACATTCCCCAAGGCCGCGGCTGACGCAAAGGTGATACAAAATTAATAGATCTGCATTTGACTCCCCAGTCCTATTACCAGGGGTGTTCCACAAAAGGCCCTAAGATTTCACCTGCAGCACCTCTCTGTCAGTTTGGTTTATGTTAAGAGCCACAGAAAACCAGCAAATCAAACCTTGTGGCTAATGTGAGATGTGCATAGTTGATGTGGTAGAGTTACATAAACTCATGACAACTCCATTCACCTAAACTACACCCCAGGGCTGGGCAATGCACCGTAGGAAGAACACTTTTTTCTCAAGACTGAACATATGTCCACTGTAATGAAAAGTTGTGTGCTCTGCAGCCATCCTTGTTGACTTATCCCTAGAGACTGTCCAAAGCCTTAACAGGCAGCTGTGCCCAGGTCTGGGTGAACTCAGGGACCTTCAGAACCTCACATGGAACTCTTGTTCTGTTAAAACTCACCATTAATCCGGCAGGTTAAGGCAACCCATCTCACTTTAACTGTTTATTGTGGGATGATATGATCCACCACAAAAATCACAACAGCCTTTATACACCAATAAACAAACAACCTTAGCTCAATGGTCCAGAAATAACAACCATTCCTATCATTAAGATATAAAAGGAGACAAGAAAAGTTAATAAAAAGGGAATAACCAAGCTTTCTGGAGCCTTAGCAAAACTTGATACAGCTCAGAATTTCAGTTCAGCCATGGTCTTCAGCTTCAGTCTTAGTGGAAGTAAACTTACATAGTTAGCTAGTGTCATCAGGTTCATAAAGAAGAAAAATCACAAGCAAACCATCGGGTAGGGGCTGTTTTGCAGACAACAGTGAGCTGGAAAAGCATGAGTCTTTAAAAAAAAAAAAACCAAAGAAAAAACAAACCAACCAACCAAAACAAACAAACAAAAACCAAAACCAGCAACAACAACAAACAAACAAAAAAACCCCACCAAAACCAAACACACAACCAACCCAAACTGTTTATGCTCCTCCAAGGCTGCATTTAAGGCCACTGACATTAACAGAGCTCTTCCCTGGCTTTATCATCTTCTCCATCAAAATTGCTCTTCCTTCATGGAATTACCCAGTTGACATCTAGGCAGCCTCCCCTCTCCGCTGTCATTCATTTTAAGGCAGAGGACTGAGATCATTCCCGTGCTTCCAGAAGCAGAAGATTACTTCCACTGGCTGAGCATCAAGTTGCTTTAACATGCTGAACCAGTTGGGGACAACGTTCACCACAGAGGGAATATGTCCTTCAGTATTTCTGCTTATTTTTTTATCACTCCAAACAGAAATGACCAACAGAGAGAGCCAGATTTAAAGAAAAAAATTACTGCCTGTAAGTAATGGCACCAACTTACACCAAGATTATCCACCATCTGTGATGCTTCTCCAGTAATTTCTGGACCTGCTCCTGTCACAACTTCAGAGAAGAAACCTGGGCTATGAAAAGACTTAAGTTGTGTCTTCTGATGGCGACATCACAGGGATCAAATTCAATCAAGGGAACCCAAATAACCTATTTTTATTCCTGCAGCTTCTGGTAAATTTTATTTCTGTGACTTGAGGTGATTATTTTTCCCTTTTGATACCATTTTCAGTGCATGCCCTTCATCTCCCCTGTGGAGCCAGCCCAAATGTCACAGAGACTATTAATGGTGTATACTTAACACACATACTTACAGTATGTTCATTCTCGGGGAGACTAAACATTATTGAAAGGTTACAGCATTTATTTTGATGTGAGTCTGTTTAACCAATTCTAGCAAATGTTACACAAACACAAAATGGGCTTTCCTTCCCCGTTCCTCACAAGCCACCCTGAGCTATTGATTTTTAAACAGAAATCCTCCCTCAAATCAATGAGGAATTAAAAACCCCGATGCCACAATATGGCACAAGGAGATAGTCTGAACCTACAGTAAACAGACATGTAAAGGAGAAAAAAAACCCACAACATTTCATCCTTACTCCCTGCAGCCCTACTTAACCAGTTTGCAGCTACAGGTCCTCCAGTTTCTACCAGCTTCTGTCTTTCCAGGACCACCTCTCCAGCAGTAATGCAGTATCTGCACTGTGATTCCTCACTGCTTTGATTGTCATTTAACAGATGAGATTTGGATGGATTTCTTGTGATTCCCAAGGATTTCCTGTTTTCATTGGGACTGAACATAGCAGTCAATAAATACAGCCCTTCCTGTGGCCAAGTCCCTTGCAAGGAGCACAAGCAAGGAGAAAATACCAACCCTGTAAACCACCAGTTGGAATTTAAATGTTGGTATTATCCCAGCTGTGGTTTAGAGAGGATCTAACCATGCATCCATCCTTAACAGTCACCACTCATCTGCAGAAGTGGGATTAATAATCCCCCCACTGTAGCTACCAACAGCTCTAGTGACTCTTAGGTGTTATTTCAAGAGTTAGACCTTTAGAAAAAAAAACACAAACAAAACCAAGTAGTTTGCCCCTCTTGCCTCAAACTCTGTATAAAATGACAAAGATTTAGTGCTAGGGAAACCCCACATCATACCTCAACCTACTGCAGAGAAAGTCAAGGGCATCTGAGGCCAGAGCAAAGTCAGGTGGCTCTATTTATCATGTGCTGGCTCCACCTTGGTTTGCTGTACCTTAGGCACCGGGGAACGTGTCCAATGCCATCAGAGCAGAGTGCACACTGAGCCAGAATCATAAAGCAGGAGCAGACGCTAATATCCAGGATATTAGGGAAGCTAATGAATAGGTTCCCTCAGTACACAACCCCTCTCCAAAAATACAACCTACTGCCAGTCACCAATTAAATTCCATGTCTTTTCTTTATGTTGGAAGAAACTGGATTGACTGGACTCCTTAACCAAAAGGTCAAATGTGAAAATAAGTGAAAAAATCTGGGCTGTCCTTTCCTCAAGCACTGCACTGCTCTGACACCTAGACCTCGAACTCTAAACCTTGGCCTCTAAACTGCTCTTTTTCTCAGAAACTCATCTTCAAGCAACCCACCAGTCATCCCCTGCTTCTCACCTTCCTTCTAGCTGCCAGCCAGCGTGGGCATCTGCCCAGGCTCTCCCCAGGCCTGGAGAAGCTAGAGCAGCAATGAGGGTTGCTGCTGCAGGCAGCTAGGAAGTGGTGTCAGAGGCCTCATGGCTGGCCTCTTAATTGCTCCCAGAAAGTCCTGTAATCCTACCTGTGCCTTCTCCAAATGGACCAGAGCTTTATCTTGGATGATATTATGAGGTAAAGGAGGAGTCTGGAGTTGGGCCAGTAGAAGTTGAATAAAAGGGCAGCTGGTTCTCCATTTCAGCCACTCTTCCTGGTCTCCACAGTGTCCTCATGTTCACATCCATCACATTACAGCCCTCCCAGTCAGTTGGACAGGGGAAGCTTCCAGTGCGCTGCTTCCAGCCGAGCAACCTTGGAGGAGAGACTGTCCCTCATCTGAACACAGCAATCCTAGGTCTTCAGGAGATGACCTTGAAAGAAATGCCCTTCCAGGGCAGGCAGCCCAGTGATGCCAAGGAAGGGAGCTTAGTGGCTCTTGCACAAATAGCCATTGGCATTTTCCTATTGCCAAGACCGCAGCCTTAAAAATAAGTAAATAAATAGAAACCTAAGCCTGGCAGTATCTACATTCCTTTCCCAATCCTCAGTAACAGGGAAGGCTGTACCCTCTGCTACTGTGGAAGAGGGTCACTGGGGCAGTGGTTTCCATGTTTTACCACTGGCTTCACTTGCACCCAGAAGCATCATTTCGCATGATCTCATCGCCGGCTTGCGAGCACCCATTGTGCCAGATCTGCTGAGAACGCAGCAGCCTCCTTGGGGAGGCAGCGCACGGAGGGTTCACAGCGACCCTTTCCTATCATGCCATGCCACGCTTCCCCTGTTCACGAAGGACACGTCGGGGGGGGGGACTTGTGGGTCACTCCCAGGATAAAGGAATGCCCTTCTCACCTCAAAAGATGAATGAACCAGAGAAGTACAAAAACTTCTACCCAGCTGGAATAAAACAGGAACTATTCCCAAACACGCCATCAAAGCTCTTACTGAAAGTTAAAACACAAATATTTTCATAATTCATTTTTCAATTTCATGCCACCTCTGCACTAATTATTTGCGGCCGGGTTCCTGCCTGCCAAAATGTTACAAAATGCTACTAACCAGTGCTACAGGAGAAATCTTTGGGGGGAATTCTCACACAACAGTCCCACAGCCACAAAGAAACGATAGCGGTAAAAACAGAAGAACCACCCAGAGCACTTCACCAACGCTTCCCCACCGCAGGTCTCCAGCCCCCTAAAGCACCCTCCCTCCCCTCCACCCCCTGCCTGCGTCTGCAGCAGGACCTGTCCCTGGCAGAGCCAGGGTTACACAGTCTAGAGGGTTCTAGGGCGTGTTAGGCGGCTGTACGTGTGCAGAGCTGTTTGAGCACAGGAATCAAACAGCTGCATAGTTTCTGACCATCTCAGCACAACAACCCCACGTCGATACGCGGAGAGGAATGCGGAGACCTCGACGGTGCCTCTCAACACCCATCTGTTTTTTAGAGTCAACTTCCCTGAACTCCTCTGCAAACTATTAGCACGCTGGATGTCCAGTCGAGGGCTATGTTCTGCGTGTGTGTGCTTTAATTCCAAAGTAAACTCTTTTGCCTCGAGAAACATGCAACACAATAAACTAATTTGAGTTGAGCTTAGTTTAATCTTTTTGGGCTTTTTGTTGTTTTGATCTGATCCCAGAAGTGGAAGTCTGGTTTTAGGTATCGTGTTTTTGTTTTGGGGTTGAGGGTTTGGGGTTTTTTTTCCCCCCTCTTTCTGGGATTGGCTCTCCGCAAGCCAGATTCCTGGATTTGACAAGTTCTGGTTTATGCTACTTGCACTGCCACCTGCACGGCCGGCGAGAGATTTAAAAGGCTGACTTCCCTGTTGGTAAAAGCAACAAGCAAACAGAGTGTTGTGTTCGGGACAAGCTGAAAGGAAATTTGCTTCCTTTTTTCATATTAGTTTACAGATGTGTCCTCCCCCATTTTCCTACGCCCCATCCTTGTACCCGGCCAACACTCCTACTTCACAGAGTGCTTACTTCAGCTTCTAGAAATTCTCCTGCCAAATGAGCCTCAGTTAACAATCCTCCTTTTTTTTTTTTTTATACTTACAAATTTTGCCACTGCCTGAAGACAAGTGACAGAGAGCCACCCAGGTACACCAGCTGCCTCAGGGACGCTGCTGCGGCAGTTTCTGCTGAGCAGAGTCACCTCCGTGTCATCTCACTGCTGCTCTCACCCGGCCAGGAAGACCCAGAGACCACAGCTGTCCTGTCAAGAGCCCAGTGATGTAATTTGCCCCATATTCAAGCAAAAAAGAGGCCAAATTTTGCTGACTGGTGAAGTGACTCATGTACAGAGAGTCCTGCACAGGGTTGAGAGGAGGTTCAGGAGCCCTGATTCACAATCTTCTTGCGTGGCTGAAGAGATCACAGCTCACACAAAGGAAGGGCGGAGAGCAAAGCAACAGAGAAGAACCAGGTTCACTGCTGCCCAAACTCAGCAGCATCAGCCTGGATATTTAGGTGATAAGCCCAACATCCACACTTCTGCTGAAAACCGTCATTCTGGGAAACCAAAGGTCAAGGGATTGGAAGTTTTTCCTCAGTTCCTAGTAAGGTCTGCCAAGGACTACTGTAACAACCCAGCTCTCGCAGTACGTTACAGGCACAGTAATGCAAAGGGAAAAATAATAATAAAAAGGAACAAGTAATCCCTTTGTATAAAAATAAAAGCAAATAACGCTCTGTAACTGTAAAGGCTATTTGGAGAGGCGAGATCTGAAGTTACAACTCAATGAGATTCTCCAATATACTGTACAACTCAGCTGTCTTAGGAAAAAACCCAGTTTTTCTGGACTTCTCATTCTTTCACAATTGTATTACTATTTAGAGTTAGGTCAAGGAAATATAATTTTTTTATTTAAAAAAAAAAAAAAGTAAAGGTCAACTGTTTCTAAACATGAGACCTTTCCTTCAATCTGTGTACCCTTCCCACTCCTCTAGGTTCCTTCCCTCCCTGCTCAGATAGACCAATGTGAATAAGCACACCAGGATGCAAGAGCAGAACAAAATGACTAAGACCTCGATGTGTAATAATACAGTCTGTACTGGAACTAGACATAAACCTTTTAAAAATTCAAAATAGGTGACTCAAAGCCATGGAGACTTTTCCAAACACCAGAAAAAACAAAAAAAAAACCCCAAACCAACTTGCACTAGGATGTTTTCAGTTAAAGCAATTACATTTAAATAAAGCTGCTTAATGCTATAATTGCAGAAAAGCTCTACAGCTCCGTTTGGCTTTGACAATGAGGCATTGACTGAGAAGCATCCAGGACACACTCTGCCTGGGTTTGTCATCTGTCTGCCTCCAAGTCACTCATCTTTGCCCACTGGAGATAGAACAACAAGACCGTTACTTCAAGCAACTGCAAACTAGATGCTGGTTCAAAAAGAGCTTTGATTTTGCACATAAATCACAGCTTCTTGCACACGCTACAGTGCTCGTTGGTCCGCAGAGGAAGCGGCAGTGCCAACAGGTAGGAGGAGATGCGGTGACTCCTGAGCCTCAGATACTGCATAAATGAGGGATTAAAACCATGAGGTGTTAGTCTGAGCTTAGTGTAGGACCAGGAACCACAACACATGCCAGATACGAGCACACTGCTGCACAACTGGAGCAGCAAAGAGCAGCACCCCATCCCTCAATCCTGCAGAGAGGCAGCTTCACAAACCAAATTCTTCTTCAACTATCAACTTTCAGCTAACTTTTAAGAAGACCCACATCCGTGAAAGGTGGTGGAGAGAATAACTGTATTCAGGATCAGTTGATCAGATAGGCCCTAAATACCTTTCTGGAAAAAAAAAAAAAAAAAAAAAAAAAAAAAAAAAAGTGGGGGAATTGAAAATTCAAACTACAGTTTAAAAGATAACTCCACATCAAGGTACTCCTGGAATGCAAGAATGCCAAATATTCTGCTCCAGGCCTAATCCTGATTAGTTGCCTTGGGCTAAAAGGAAATACTTTTTATTTCTGTTACAAAACATGAATAAACAGAAGGCCTGGGTAAACAAAGTGAAAATCCCAGAGCAAGATTTACCCCATTAATCACAAATTACTAAGAATCAAAATGTACAATAGCTCGCTTTGTTTTCCCGAGTTTTTGAAAGCAGCAGCAGCCACAAAAACATAAGTATGGATGATAAACCAGCAATGATTGTGTAGAAATTCCATCTAGGACGTGGATGGTTAATTGCTCAGTAGGATGGCTCACTTCCTAGTGGAGGGGCCAGGTTGTGCAACAACTTCTTACCCAGGGAAGAATTACCGGCACCGGTCCCACCGGTGTCAGCAGAGCTGGGAGACGCCCATCGTGAGCGTAAGGGGCCGTGGGTCTGACCAAGCCGCTGAAGTGATTCAGGCAGCAGGGCTTTGGCTTCCCTCCTGAGAAGCCGTGCTTGGATCACCAGAGCTGGAGGTGGAGAAGTCCAGTTAGATCATCCAGCTCGTTTCCCTGCCAGCGCAGGTTTGTCTTCAAAGACGTTTTCTAGGATTGGGGCCAGACTGCTTGAAACAAGCCCTGAACAATGGGATTCCACCATCATGCTGCAGTGACTATTTCATAGCCTTGTGCCCTTCGCTTCTAACATTTCCTGATTACCACTTTGACTGTGTTCCCTTCTCCATGGCCTGTAGCCCCAGATTGCTCTCTCTCTGGCAAGGGAATGGCATAGAATTAAAATTCAGCAGGGTTCACCTTGTTGGGATTCCAGCAGCTTATTCTGTGGTGACAAAGTTCCTCTTGTAAGGAAGTAAGTTCAGGATGTTGCTCCAGGAAACTGGATGTCCCCTAGATCTTTATGATATCAGGAGAGCGTGGTCATCAACTCAGCAGACCTAGAGAGAGTCCCCTGCAATTGGTTGGGGTTTTTTTTTTTGCAGCCTCTCTCTACCTATTGTCCCTCTTGATTTAGGAACATTTGGAAGATTCTGTCCTCTCCCTGCTCACTCTCTAATTTACAGGCTTTATAATCTACATTGACATTCCACCCTCACCTTGTATTTCCTGCTGCTTTTACACAGTCTCGTTTGGCCGTGTCAGTACAGAAATATTCTTCTCTATTTTTTTTGCCTTTTTTTTTTTTTTTTTTTTTTTTTTTTTTTTTTTTTTTTTTTTTGTTTTTTTTTTTTTTTTTGCTTTGTTCTGGACTTGTGTTTTACACGGGAAAAACGAGTGCCAACAGCGTAGCCACTCAGTCTATTTAGCCTGTCTTTATCAAGCAGTTCTCAACACAACACTGTAATCCTAAAACTCTTACTGATAAATAATGCATTCAAGCAAAATATAAATCCATTTCCTTCTATTAACTACAATTACAGCTTAAAATAGTAATGGAGGTATTGGGTTACGAAAGCAGCCGTGCTTTCATTTAAGAGCATTCACCATTCAGATCGCACTTTGAGCTCAAATAGGATAATTTCACATTCACCTTCCCCTTGGTCATTGTCTCCCTCTGCTTATTGGCACTGAGAGGTTTACCCGATTTGCTCCTGCACTCCTTCCCAGATCTTCACAGGGGCTAATGACTGAATCAAGCCTTCCTTTGCCTGTGTTATTTAATCCCACCTGGGCATAATAAATGGGAAATCCCCAGCACTCTTTACAATATTTGTAGCACTGGGACACTTTTACGACATTATTACAACTGGAGCATTGTTGTACCTTGAGGTTTTTAGAAGTCTCACTACTAAGAATTTTCTCTTGATACTCAGCCCGAGTTTCACTTCTTTTCCTTCCACTGCCTACAGTTTTGCCTCTGTTGGCTCTAACTAGACATTTCTGTTTCTCTTTAGTATTTATGTGTTTGAAGATAGTTATCATATACCTACTTAGTCATTTTAAACCAAGCAGCCATATTTAGCTCTTTTTAATCTTCTACTCATAAATCATCCCACCCTGGTCTCCTTTGCCAACGCCAGGGATGTTTTCCTACAGCTCCAAAAGTGAAATATGCCTCTGTTACAAAACAGCTTGTATCTGATTGCAGAAAGAAGAAAAAATGGATTCAAAAGTTACAAGAAAAGGAAAGCTGAATATCCTCTGGCAGGTAAAATTCCCATGAGCCCAGAGCCTCATGCCTTACGTTCTCTGCTTCAAAATCCTTAAAGAACCTGAGAACTAAGCAAGGCCATATCAAACTACCCAATAACGCACCTAATCACTCACGTCACTCCTGACCCTTGCCACTTGAGATCAGGGCATTTCCTTCCTTACACTTTGTTAAATGTGTTTTTAATCTGCTTAAATTGCACGACAACATGGCACAATGTAAACGGGCGCGTAACCCAAGCGATTTTTGAAAGACCTTATTACAAAGGTGGCTCTTTCCTCTTTGGCCAGTGGAAAGGATGGGGCCACATCTTGCCTTGACTTTGTTTAGGCACTGAGTGAGGGAAGGAAAGACAAGAGTCCCAAAATTCTTTTCCCATGTTGCTGACCACATGCTCCCTTCACACGTCTGTTACAGGAGCAACCAGACTGTCTGTCCTGCCCTCTGAGCAGGACACTGCTGCTGTCCCTCCCACAGAGGGACAAAACCCATCTCTCCAGGAGGCTGAAACTTCTGCACAGCTCTGCCCAAGCCTGGCCCCAGGACCCGCACACATGCCCACCATGCACTTGCCCAGCTGCTGCTTGGGTCCCCTTCGGACCTTACACCCTCACTTTTCTAATGGGATGGCAGAGCTCCCAGGGGAATTCTTCTGTAAACCAAACCACTTCCACATTTCCTTTTTTTTTTTTTTTTTTCTAAAAAGTTAATACACCAGATTTCCATATGTCACTGCAGTACATCTCTAAAAGACAAAACAAGGGTGGTGGTTTGTCGTGTTTTATTTTTATTTCCTTTCTTAATACGTTTCTCCCCCTGTTCGCTTGTTTATAGGATTCAGTCAGTCATTCTCCTTCAGCCAAACCTGGCACGGCTAGCTCTGATCCCACGTTCAACAAAATCGCTGCAGTGTTTATATATCCAGGGGGACTTTTCAGAGGGGGAGAAAAGCACCTCCAGTACCTTAATTCCCAAGGACTCAACGATTAATGAACTAATCTTATTACACGTGCCGGGGGCGGAATCCTGGTAGATGAAACCTGAGCTAATGAATTAAAGCCCCAAAACTCCTTTGGCTGCATAAACGTGCTTTTAATTTCAGCTAACCTTTCAATAATAATCCTTCAGGATTTTTTTCCATTATGCTTATACTTTCTGAAGATATGTGACTCCTCTTGGATACAAGCTTCTTTGTTATTTTATTTCTTGGAAATATTTAGCAATGTCCCAATAACTTTCTTGTTAAAAGTGTATTTGCTTTTCCTGTCCTGAAGGTTGTAGCTGAGTTTTCCCCTCTCTATGGAAGGCTCTTGGCTTTTTACTGAATTTTTACTGCTAGGAGTAAACACAGAATAGGAGAAATGTTTGCCATATGTTGATATAATGGTCACATTGTGGGAGGGGAGCAGAGAGGAAGGCTGGCCCCCTGACATCACAGTAGAAGTGCCCTTTCTTCACAGTTAAAAGTAGGTAAATAAATTATGGTAAATAAAAACCAACTTGAACTTTCACTAAGGACTTCAAAAGGAAACCTAAATCCCTTGTGATTACCGAAGCTGAAAAAGGCTCAATTAGCATTCCACATGTTTAGAGACATTGGTCAGAAAGACATTCACATTACGAGCAACTTACGCTCACACAGGGACTCCCCATAAAAGTCACTTTTTCCTATGAATACCTTAGATGTCCTATTGGGCAGCAGGAGAGGAAACAGAGGTAGAGATCTTTGAAAAATCCTTCAAACCCATTCCTACATCTCTTCGTGTTGTTCAGTTAAGATCTTTAGCAGTCTCCTAGTCGCTATTTTTACGTTGTCCAGGGTAATATACACAATAGTCTCTTCTTATGGAAATCCACAAAAGTGACAAATAATGACTGACCAAAGCACATGTACCAGAATATACTGGTTGAGTCACTGATTAACCTGCTGCCATGGTCTTTGAAATGGTTTGAAAGTTTATTCCAGAAGCAAAGGGATTTTATTGTCTTAATACACAAGTTGTGACTGAACACTAAACATCAACCAATCCTCTACCTCAACTTGAGCTATTGAAAGGACACACAAAAGACTAAAGGAACACTAATTCTACCTCACCCTGGGGAGCAGACCAAACAAAAAACCCCACAATTCCTTTATGGTTTTACACCAAGACAGCTACTATCATAGAAAACATGAGGCGGACAGGAAAGATCATCACTTTCATGTCTGCCTCGCTATGAAAAACCAAGAAGAATCCATGGAGAGAGGTGGTCAAACTCTGGAAAGAAAACTGCCTCATGCCGTGTGTACACCACAGTTTCACCCTGAGAAAACCAACTCAGTGGGAAATATTTCCTTCTTTTTTCAAAGACAATGCAACTTTTCCCCACAAGCATACCTCACCTCTCTGAAGCTCACTCTGATGAGATGGATTCAGACCCACCCACCATCTCCATTCCATTTTGATTTAACACCTTTTGAGAGCTTACATCAGTTTTACACTTCCCTACCCTGACTCTTCAAACACTTTTTGAGTTCTGCAGCCCCATTGGAGTTGGAGTCAGGTAGGCAACTTTCGGTCAGCCATCAGATAATCAAAACGTTGACCTTTCAAAAACCATATAAAATTAAGAATTAAATCCTATGACATTAGGGAAGCATCTGACAGAGAGAGAGGGAGGAGGGAAGCACCTGGGGAACAGATACAGGTCAGTAAGCAAATCCACTGAGATTCTGCTGGCACACTCAGATGTGAACCTTGACTGCTCTGATGTGGTTTAAGGCCCTAAAATACACGCTTTCAAGAGAAGAAATGTCATTCTTTTGCAGTTTGTCCATCTTGCCTGCATAGACCTGAACATCAGAACAGTGCTACCCACCCTAGGTCTGCATTTCAATATGGACTTAGAGCTACTAAGGCAGTACAAGTGTTCATAGCTTAAAAAAGCCTGGCTTCAGACTAAAAGCTGCCCTGCAGATAAGTGTGGCTTTGCTTGAAAATAAGGGGGATGTTTCCTCAAGGCTTCTCTGCCTCTTGCTCTACAGCAAGTCTTCATCAAAGCAGTAAAACCATGCACTAATAGGAAAGGAAAGGGGAGGAAGAATGGATGTTGTAAGGGATTCCTCTGACATACAAGAGCCCAAAAATGCTGCTGCCTGTTGTGGATGGGCAACATCAGGGGAGGCCTCGTGTCCCAAAACCAGGCGAACCTTGTACAGGGAAATGCAACCACACCAGGCTAAGCAGCTCCAGCAGCACCAAGGAAACCACCTCACTCTTTACGTACCCTCTCCCCCTTACACAATTCTTTCTCCATGCGCGCCACCAGAAAACATCCCACCTAATCATAGCATGGTAGGGGTTGGAAAGGACCTCTGGAGATCATTGAGTCCAACCCCCCTGCCAGAGCAGGATCCCCCAGGGCAAGACAGACAGGAACAGATTCAGGTGGGTCTGGAAAGTCTCCAGAGAAGGAGACTCCACAACCTCTCTGGGCAGCCTGGTCCAGACTCTGTCGCTCTCACAGGGAAAAAGTTTTTCCTCATGGTGAGGTGGAGCTTCCTGGGTTCCAGTTTGTGACCATTGCCCCTCATCCTATCCCAGGGCACCACTGACAAGAGCCTGGCCCTTTCTACTTGACCCCCACCCTGCAGAGATTTGTAACCATTGCTCAGCTCCCCTCTCAGGCTTCTCTTCTCCGGGCTGAACAGCCCCAGGGCTCTCAGCCTTTCCCCACCAGAGAGATGTTCCGGTCCCTTAATATGACATACCTAATGATATGTCTCTGCTGGCAAAGTTTACAAATAATTCTTTCAGGAGGGGCTGAGGGTGCCTGTCCCAAGCCCTTCTGGCAGACACTGCCTGAGGAATAGTGGATTTTGTTAGCAGCCCCGAGGCCCAAGCCCCTCGTGCTGGGAGGAGGATGATGGGGCTCATGTAAAAACCAGCATAGGCTTTGGCAGGCTCACGGCAGCCAACCTTCCTCCCGAGACACGCACGCACACCCAGGTTTATTCCGCATGCTGCCATTGGCGATTTCAGCTATTTCCCCCTCCCTCCCCCAACTCCCCCTCTGTCAGCTCCATAAAATAATACCTAAGTATGTGATACCTCAGAAGCTGGACAGGGTGGTTGCGAGCAGAAAAAAACCCGCTATTTTAAATTCTCTGGAAAAACGGGTTATAGATTCTATATTTAAATAAAGGTTAGAACAATAAAGCTGCAGGGTTTTTCCACAGTAACTCTCACCTTCTCAGACAGTAAATGCTGAGTAACCGCTCAGCCCTCCTCGCCCGCTCCCTCCCGCGCCTCGGCCGCGGGGCTCCGGCTTCCCTCGTGTTTACTGAGCGTCTGCAGCCATGGCGGGACAAGCCACAAGACCGCTCTTTTTTGGAGACCGTTCTGCTTGTCACCACGTTCCCGGGCAGAGGGGCTGCTCCAGGCCGGTCTGGCAGCACCTCCAGTCGGGCCACGGCTGCGCCGCTGGCCAGGAGCGTGGTGAGGGATCCGTGAGGACGTGAGATCCGTGCCTATTTTTAGGCAGCTGGAATTTCCACGAGGATTCTGAAATCTCTCGTTTCATTAGGGTGTGTGTGCTTTTTTAAGAACAGGTCATTTTAAATTGTGGTTGCATCGCTCCGCTTCTTTCCCTTCCACAGCGTGAGGCCCACGATATAAATAACAAACCTATTAAATAAACGTGCGAGCAGCCTGCCCCAAGACGTAAATAAGGCCCAGCCAAAAGGCTGGGGCGATGAACAAGGGCAATGGTGGGGTATGGCCCAGCACAGGGGTGGAGCGACAGCAGCCGGTGACAAGTGGCCTGTGCAGTCACCGGCAATGGCTGGCTGGTTCAGTGATGGACCTTTGCCTGCTCTGGGATATTCTTCCCAGGCTACAAGAAAACTGGATTTACCCACTTGAGCCACTCACAGTCCAAACCTGACCCTTTCCCATACGCACGCAATTTCTATAGGCTTTGAAATAAACAACATACATTAGAGTCGAGCTCTCATGCCAAGTCCTATGATGCTCTCACTGGGGTCTTCCAGTTTTAAGCCTCACACGGCACTTACAACTGTCCAGTGATGTGGCTTGGCAGCTCACTGGCATAGGCACTCGCACACATTACCCTCCTGACCTCAAAACGACAATCCGCCCCCTCCCACCCTTTCTGGTTTTCATGGGTTTTTTCCCCTCCCTCCCTCCCTCCCCACTGCCTGACAAGGCTGAACTGTCTCCTTACCGTTCCCCACACTGCAGCAGCAGCTGGGAGCATCTGGCATGGGACATATGGAATTTAATTTCCCGATATTTACATAGATTGAAACAATTCCGACTCCAGACTTCAGAAGGCCTGTTGCACCAGACCTCAAGGCAAAAGCTTTTAGTTCATTTCATTTTCCTCCTCCTCTTCTTTTGGCGAATGAGCTGGGAATACCAGTTTAAAGTCTGCACGGGCTTTAGGATGTTGAAAGATACTCAAAGTCCTTGATCTATATGGCTTACAGGGTAAATGCTGCTTTTTTTCGCTTCTGGGGAATCCAAAAGGACTTTTAAGAGCCCTAGCCACTTAAAAAATATCTCGTTTCAACGACCTTGACTAGATTTGAAACAGCCCATTTGAGAGTTTTGCACATGTGGCTACAGATAAAAGTTTCTTTGTAAAATATAAAATAGCTAAAGGGAAATAGTGGGTCATACAAAGGAGAATGAAAAGGGACATGTCTAGTGCTGACTGCAGGGCCAGCGCCGCTGCTCTGCTGCTGCTCAGGAGAGAGTTAAACCAGGACACGCTCTGGAGCAAGACAGATGCTATATGAAAATGGCAAAGCAAAATGTGGCTGAAACACTGCACTCCTCCAAAACAGTTGGTTGCCTTTACTTTGCCGGTCCGTTACCATCCATGACATTTCCAATAATTGCAGAAACAGAGACTTTAAAGGAGAGGGAGTCCATTATCAACAAAGAATTGCCAGGGATGGCAGCACACCAGTCCAGCTTTGCAAAAATCCCTCTAAAATCCCTCTTGTAACAACACTTGAAGAGAATAGCTTAAAAATCCCACCTTATTTTAAGGATGTCCACAACAGATTCATCAGTTTGAAGAGTAAATTATATAGTTTTTTTTGTCTTTGTTATAGTTAAGATATAATTAAGAAATTCTTCAAATGGCCGTGGTGCAAACATGAATACCAGCAGTATCAGTCATGGAGCTCCTCCAGCGTACAGCATCTGAGGACCTCACACAGTGACATGCCATTTGCCAGTAAAATCCCAGTGGCTGAGCTAGAAAGATACCGTGTTTTCCTGGGAGAGTTCGGCCAACAGAAAATATGCCTGTTGCTTGGAGTATATGCATTTTTTAAGACAAAGATAACTTTGAGAGTGCATCAGGACGAGGCCAAAACAGGACTTGGATCTTCAGATTGAGATTCTGAATTTAGATTCCTATGCTTAAAAACACCAACCTGAAAACTTCCGCCAACCCTAAAGGCACCTCACTCGGTTCCTTTGAACTTCCCAAGCTCCTCTGGTTTTGCTTCTTTGCTTGCTCAGCTGTTCTGTGAAAAACACTTAAACAACTTTGGAGTTACTGCTGGAACTCAGGTCTCCTACCACTGGCAAAAGCACTTTTTACAAGGCCTCAGGGTTTTTTTTCCCCCCTCCTCCTTATCCAAGGACTCCTGCATTCTCATTAAGAGACCAGTAAAACTGACTGCAGCACTGGAAAATGCACCCAGTGCAGAGCCACCAGCTCCCTGGGCAGAGATCTTGCTGGAAAGATTCTCCCAGGCAGAAAACTGAAGATGGGTCTCCAACATCCCGGGTGAACATCCAGACACAAGGCCGTCCTGTAAAAAAAGGGTCACCAGGGGGAATCTGACCCACCAGGAGAATCAGGTCTTCACTCTCGTTCCAAAAACACCAGTCTCTGGTAACTCCACAGTTCAGGTAGAGCCAGCACTGGGAAGGGTTTGGGATACACGAGGCAGATCTCCACTTGTGCTCAGTTACAGCAGTCGGAAAGAAGTTTAAAATCCCCACTCCTAATTGCTTATTTAACTGGCTTGTTAAATTTGATTTTGTACTGGTGTGCCAAAGGATCTCCTTGTTATGGACTTAAAAAAATAATCTAATTCACATAGCGTTTTAATATTGGGTTCATTCAACTTTTGTTACTCTATTTAGAGAACCTTATTATACTTTTATTGCTATTAAAGATCTCTATTCTCCTTATGAGTATTTTACAGTGCTCTAGACAGTTGATCTGGGCGCTGTCTTATTAACCATACCAGGTGGTAGAAATGCCAATTATCCTCTTTAATATCAGTAATTCAGGCTACATGGCAAGGCTGACCTCAGTGTCTCTCATGCCCCAGGAGGAACTGCATTATATCACCGCATAAGGGGTCAGAGATGAGAGTGCTTTTGGCAAGGGACTCTCACCGTGCAGATGAAAGCATCCTGATTAAAAATGATGCTTCCTGCACAACACTGCTGTTCTCACACTTTCCAAACCCACAAAAGCTGCTTTCTAAAGATGGGTAAAATGATCCCTGTGTGGTTTATGTAATATATTTGCTGTGTAGTTTTAGGGTTTTTCAGGATGAAAGATCCTGTAGTACAGTCAGGCTTCAGGACGGGTTGTTGAGCATTCAAAAGTAATTGGTACTGAGAAGGAATGAAAAGATGGAGATGCCCCAAGGCTGCTCTAAATTGGGCTTCAGAATCAGTGCATGGGATTTACACTGTCTCTCTATTAGCTTAGCTCCCAAACACTTTTTACAGCGTTAATGCATTTGTCCTCAACAAATCCCTAGGCAGCAAGAATTTCAAAAAGCAAACAAACAAACCCAGAAGTCAGAGTATGATGCCAACTGAGAAAGGAGCTCGGAGCAATGGCTGTGCCTCCACTCCCACCACCTAATTTGGGATCTGTGTTAAAGAGCAGAGGTTGGTTTCCAAATCAGGTCCTTTCAAAGTGTCTTATTTTTAAGATGCAAAAGCTGAATCACTTCCTTTTGACCCTCAGACATCCATCAAACAGGCTGAAAATCCCAGCCAAAGACCCCGAAGGCCATCTGTGGTGGAGCAGGGAATGAAATACCTGTCTCCCGTATTGAAGGCCCCTTACCACTTCCTCCCATAGCATCCCGCAGGATGTCACGCCAGCCCAGCCACTCGCGCTGGATGGCGTCACACCACTGGAAACCCCAGGGCAAGGGAGGCAGAATCAACCCCAAGGTATCCCCAAACATTCGTTGTTTGTCCAAGAACAAGAAATTTGAGGCCAGCTTTCTGAAAGCCTTGAGCCCCAGAGTAGACGTGAAATGTAGACTCTATTTTCACAAGTGTTCAGCACACAGTCTATTGAGCTCTTCTGAAAATCTGGACCTTATTTAGACAAATAAATGAGAGCCAAGCTCTTTTTTTAAAAAAGAGGGTTTAATAGAAATGTCTGCTGCCTCCTATTCTTAGGCCCCTAAGTAAGTGGTGCTGGCTGTGGTAGGACCTGCTGGTGCATGGCTGGTGACTGGCTTTCTCATCCCAGGAGATCCTATGGATTGCTAGGATGTTTGTGAAAAGCCAACAGAAAGATGAGCACAAACAGAACAGGCAGCAAAAAAAAAAAAAAAGTAATAATAATCAGCTTCACACTACAGCAAATGTTCAGGGAAAATGTTTGCACAGGTCTTGTGTGAACTGGTTAAAAGTCAAATCCGAGTGCTGGTCTCCTGGCAGCTCAACCCCTATTACAAAATCCCATTGCCTTAATTCACTTCAGAATTGTTTCAGCTACTCATTCCTGTATCAGTGGGAAATTTGGAAGTGACTTTGGATTTGCAGTTTCCTTTTGATAAATGTATTAAAAATACCAATATAACAGCTTTTTATATCATAATAAAAATACATGGAGGATTAAATCCTGCCTAACTCTCGCTGACTTGGAAGCAAGTTTGCATGCTTTCCTCACATCCAGATTCGATTACACTAACTCTTAATGTACAGCTTTGCCAGAAATGTTTTTATTAGAAGAAACTGCACTTGGTCCAGAATGTGGCAGCAGGAATGATCTCTGGCATGCATGGTAACAGGCTTTTTTCACCAATCTGAGATCTCTACATAGGTTTCTAATTTCAGCTGGAATTGAGTTGAAAAATTGGCTTTTGAATCAGCAAGAGATTGGACATGATTATAGGTAATACTGGGCTCTGGAAGTCTTGGACAGAAACTTTTGGCCAATAGGCTTTCTGTGTTCTATCCCTCAGCTGGGAAGCTCTCTGCCAGAGTGTACTCGCATTCACTCTCGACTTGCCTCCTCTTATTACTAGTGTGTATTTTATTCCTTAAAACAACTTTTTTAAACCCTTTCTTTCCCAAAATAATGTAGTTGCATCTAGAATTGTACTATTTATCCCAAACAGCTTTTAAAAGTACTGACAATTTCGTGAAGGGCTTTCAAGTAGAAGCTGCGAAAGACACCACGGAGATGAAAAGAGATTGAATGGCTGATGGTCTTACTCTTCTTTTACTTGTTTACTTTTGTAGTACTGCTTAATTTAGTGAATCAATCATGGATCTTTCCAAAGTGTTATTTTCATGTAAGCACCTTGGCATTATTCACAGCCAAGAGAATGTGAACTGATGATGGTTTTGAACAGTAAATGATGATTATTTGCATTCATCTGTCCATCGGATTTAAAATAAGGGGTTTTTTTCAAATAAGAAGTACTAGAAGCTTTCCCATTGCTTTGCCAGAAGTTGGCAGAGGCCAAGGGAATGGATCCCCACGTGTTTGCACACTGATGTCCTGTGTCTTCCTTGGGGCCGGCAGATAAAAGTTTACTACCACTAAAATAAGACAGTTGCAATGCAAGGCTGCAGCTACCACAGTGCAGGACTGAGGTCCATCCAAGTCTTCCAGCTGACTGAATTCTATGCAGCTGGGAGACTCTGAGGAGCAAAGGCTGCAAGATCTGTACATAACTGCAAGGAATCATGGTGGGAGTTAAGTTTAAAAGGAAGGACAGGTTGAGGTTTCTGAAACAAGCCAAGAAAGCCTATGTCTAAATCTTGCTAGATTCCTGAGGCAGAAAACACTTTAATTACATGATCAATACAAAGTAAGCATTGAAGCCACAATGACTCTGATGGCACAAACACTATTTGAAGGGTAAGGTGAAATCCCGTGGAAGGAAAACGTGAGATCTCTGCTTTAGACAACACAATCAACGCCTGCTCAGTCTCCTACGCGTTAAGTTTAGCAACATTTTAAGGCATCTGAAATGGAAACGTAAAGACAATTATGGAGAAAATCAGCAGTTTCCCAGATCCCTGAGAAATCAGACAGTGGAGCAGACAATCACCAGCAACAAATTCACCCTGCTAAGGCAAAGCAGGTGCCTGAAACACAGCACTGCTTGATGCAAAACCATGGCACTCTGATCATGCAGAACAAGCCTTGTAAGTAGCTTGGCCCACTTCTTCACAGGCTATTGCTTCCTTGGACAGATTACTTTTTTAACTGAGAAAACCCTACAACCAACATCCCAAGACACTGAGATGCTGCAGCAACGCAAACATACCTTAATTGGTAAAGACAGGATAAGTTAATACTCCATAATTACAGCACATATAGCAGAGAAGATAACAGAACAATAGCAATGACCCCTATTAGTTTAGGTTTTTAGTTGGGTTTTTTTAGAGAAAAAAAATGATTTTTTGAACAAAACAGTGTAGAAATAAGTTTCAGTTATACTATTGTTTTAAAAGAAGTTCAAGATGGGATTTGTGAATCTATTCCACAATGCCCTCTAACACAGTTATGGTACCCACCTAGATTTGACTCAAGGCCCAAATAAAGAAAAAGAAGACTCTTAAATATGAGTCATCTCAATCCAAGCCACTGGACAGTGATGGGTTTGGATGGATGTAATCATATCCTTCCATCTCCCTCGTCCTGAAAAACATTAAAAAGTTTAAAATCTGAGAAAAAATGAAAACAAACATTAGAAAGTCAAAAAATGTTGAATTGAGTTCTCATTTTCAGGCCAACTCTAAGAAAAACATTCTAGATGTACATGAGCAAAGCCCAGATTTTCCAGGCTGGAACAAAGCACTGGTCCATCAAATCAGGGCCATCGCAGTCGGGTCCCTCCTGCAACAGACAACTGCATCATTTAATCACTTGCAGAAATCTGTCACTCTCCATCCTGAAACCACGGTGATTTTCAGCAATGAAGCAATGACATCACAGCATAGTGCAGAAGAGTGGTGGCGGGAGGAACGACTTCACAAAGTAGGCTTGAGAATGAGAGAAATTTAGTTGATAAGGATAAAAGATGAGACAATAAAGAAGAGTTTCTTCTACTATCCAAAACCCTCTGACTCTGCATTTCCTCTTTTAAGCCTTTTTATGATCTTCCTGTTTGAGAAATAAAGTCTTTGTGGCAGGGCCAGTATCAGACCATATAACCTGAGCAACCAGCTCCATCTGACACACCGCTTTAAGTCAGTCCCACTAAGTCCTCACGCACACCACCAAAAAAAGAATTACACTCATCCTTGGTCATGACCCAGAGGGTTTTGTGAGGCTCTGAACAGAGAAAGAGGCAGTGGGACATACACCAAAATTCAACAGCACTCTGGTGTCAGCTTTTCTAGGCTCTTCAAAAATATCCCCACAAGTATAGGGATTTCAAAGTACTTTTCCCTTCATAGTTTATTTCTCTTGCCCAGAACTACTCCAGAGTTACATTTTATGGACATCAGACATAAGGGCAGACACGTCCAATGGAACGACAACATGTCCCTCCCAAGGTGTCCCTAATTCCCTGAGATTACAGAATGAGGACACTGCAGGGTTTTATTGCTGATGAACTCCGAGAGCAAGAAAATTTCCCTGTACTTATTGAAAATGATAAAGATGCAAGAGTGATTATTAATGTGCATCTCATGCATTTGCAATTATGCAAATACAAATGCAAATGAAGCACAACCTTTGGGCTCCTGTCATGTTGCCAACACTTCCCTCTGTGGCACAAATTTTGGATATGCTCCTTGCTTTCATATCAGGTCTTACACACAGAGCCCTGATGCTGTAGGATTCTGAGCATCTCCCAGCCAGCCCTTAACAGCACGGGGCTCCCTCAGACTTCAACACATGCTCGAGGCTCTTCATACCATCCCCAAGTCTCAGAACCTCTCTGAGGCAGGTTAGGAGGACACTGAACTCACCACACACGGGGGAATCTTTGAGGTAAATCAATAATACGTGAAGAAAAGCAGCAAGCAGCGCCCCAATTCGCTAGGTCTGTAATCATTCAAGAGGTTATTTAACGCTGTGGCTCACAGTGAAGCTGGAGCGTATGCCCACCTTTCTGTTTAATTAAAGCACAAAGTATAATTGGTAATTTGTTTGGGGGTTCTCTTGGGATGCTGAAGCGCAGATGCGCTAAGGAAGCCAAGGTGACGCAGCGTGCGTGCCGAGGTGAAACTCCTCTGAACGCACCTCACAGCGTGCTGCCCGGGACCCACAGAAAGAGCTCTCCCTCTCCTGCTACCCGCCCCTGCCCAGGAGCTGCTGAAACAGGACTAACCCATCTCCTGAAGGAATAAACCTGTTGCTTTCATTTCTTTTTAACAGTGTACACACTGAGAATCTTGATAAAGGAGCAGGTTATCAACTTCCTACATGAACCCCTGGACTGTACATCAAAGTTATTGTACTTGCACCATGTTGGTGGTGGTGGGAACCATTGATGAGACAGACCATGATTCTCTACATCCAGGAGCCAACAGAACCTAGAAGCACATCACAAGGCTGTTTTTTAGCCCCTGAAGGTGAGGGGCTGATTAAGTGGCTTGGGCTGAGCCTGAAGCTGCACCCTGACCTCTCTTCCACTCTGCAACTAGAAGTGTGCGTAGACTCAACACAGGGCTCTCATGGCATCATGCTGCAGATACGATAGACGTGGAAGGTCACTGCTTCTTCCAAAAACTCTGCAAAGCACAAAAAAGCAGAAGTGAAAGGCTCTCTCTTGTTTATGACATAACAAGAACTCCTCTGACTTTCAGTCACCCCTCTGGTTCAGTCACTTTGCTCCTAAACAGGGAGAAATAGAGGCTGGTCCCTCGACTTGAGGGGCAGTAAGAACAAAGTGAGGAATGAGGAGTGAGCAGGCACACAAGGTGCTGGGTACTCTTCCCTGCAATGCAGTCTGTGCCACGTGGTCCCTCTCTTCAAGAGATGTTGAAATCCAACCCTGATTTGACTACCATCAAAAATTACTACATAAAACTCCCAGATCACAAACCTGCATGGGAGCACTTGCAAGGTGACTACTGCTGAGGCAGTCTCCTACATGTCCAATTCCTAAGGATCAGCCCCCAGAACAGAAAATATTTGAGGGAAGAAAAAAAACAACCCCGAATCAAAACAGGGGTTAAATACAAAAAGGCCAAAAAAAAAAAAAAAAAGAAAGAAAGAAAAGAACTGAGCAAACATTTGGCAGAATATTTTTAAAATTTCTTTGGTGACTCTGGGACTGCAAGTGTGGGTGGAGGTAGAGTGCAAGCCCTGAAGAAATCCTTTCCCAGCCAGTTATCTGCACAGAAATGTCTGTGTGCAGAGATTTCTACTGTGTTAAGGACAACAAGGGACCTCAAGTCCCAGCCAGGGCCAGGAAGGATTGTGCAAGCATCTTCTGAACCGTGCTCTCATCGTCCCTCTTCACAGCAGTGGTGGATCAGTCCCCTAATTCTGTTGGGTCAGAAACAGAATTCTTTTTAAAAAGGACCTGGATCTGGTAGGAGCTCTGCTCTCACAAGACTGTCCACAATTATGCCTGGTTCCCAGTTCGTGCATTTCTGGAAATTGTATCTTGCTTCTTTAAAGCCTTTAAAATCATTTCTTCCCATCATAGTACTGGGGTGTCTAGGAAGAGTCTTGCCTGCTCTCCCCATCCCATGAGCTCAGGTAAAAACAAACTAATAAAACTGAAGGACAACAGAAGATAATCTGCATCCTCTTCATAAGCTAAATCATTCACCTTCTAATGCAATTAGGAGTGAGGGCTGCGAAATCCCTGCTGAACCACAGCTTTCTCTTGCCCTCCCCTGGGACTGCCACAGAGTTTATTGCTCCTGCAACAGTGCCACCACCAGTGACTGCCCCAGCACACGCTGGGCAATGTGCAAACACAGGGAGGAAGGAGAAGAAAAATGGAGAAAAGTAAGGTAAGATTAAAGAACATCCTTCTCACAGCTAAGACCAGACACACTTCTGCAAACTCCCCTGCCTTAGTCAGGATGGTGTCTTCCTCAGCTATGCAAAACATTGAAAGGAGAATACCACGCACCAGCCAAAATTCTTCATGTAACAGGATGTCATCAACTAAAGCCAGAGACATCAGAAATGTGCCAGATGACACCAGAGTCTGAACTCTGAAGCACTGCTGCGTTGGAACGCACTCATCAAGATAGCTCCTTGGATCAACCTAGACCAGTGTGTGTTGAGAAAGTTGTTATAGGTTGAAATTCAGAAGAAACTGTCTCCGTCTGCTGATATCTTTTGTTGAGTCTACATTTCACAAAAAAAGCAGTGGCACCATTCGAAGCACAAGCAGCATGATTCATCATCCACTAGTTACTGTTTGTGCTCAAGTAATGGACACAATTTTGCCCTCAAAACCCCAGGTGCAGCAGTGGTACCTGCTTGCTCAAAACCAACAAATCTATTGCTTGCTATAAACTAAGGCTTGAAATTCTAAGGAAATATTTTACTCTTACTCTGAGGATCTAAATACCTGTGGCTACTCAAACTCCTGTTTTGCTTGTCCCCTTAAGGATGTATCAAGATCAGTGGATTAAAAAAAAACCAAAACAGGTCATAAACCAAGATTTTCACAGCAATTACAGGTCTAATTCCCAAGCACTTACCACTCATTGTCAGGAACAGCATTTCAAAATCTCTCAAAACAGAACTAACCATTCTTTTTGTTTGTTTGTTTGTTTTTGTGGTCTTATGCAACTATCTCCTTCAGTTAACAATTTTTCTTGTCCAGCTAAAAGGGTAGAGTGCTGAAACCATGAAAAAGTACAGATGGGTTCAAACCCTACGACTGGGAAATTGAAGATATTTTCAAAGGAAAGTTGTACTTTTAGAATTTGTCATTAAAGAATCAGTACATGTAACTGAAATGGACAATCCTCCTTCCTTTTCAGACATGTTTGATTCAGTTTAAACCTTAGTATGTTCTCAGGACACACACCTAAAATGGTTCAACCAAAGTCTAAACACCTTGGATGGGAAGCTCTCAGCTCCAACCATCTCCCGTTGAGACACAACCTCACTGTTCACAAAGAGCCTCCCAACATGCAACACCACAAGAACTTCGCTGGAAACAAGTAAAACTCCAGGAACCAGAACAATGGTAACTTCAGTCTTACAGCTCTTTCAGGTTCACTTTCAAAAAGGAAAAGTAACAAGCCTGGGAGGCTGCGTTACCGCAGGCACCGGTCCCTCAATATGCATGTGAACTCAAGTAACCTCCTATTCATCCAGGCCCTAAAATAGGAAGGCACAGTTCTGGACAAGCATATTGATCTGGATTCCTGTAACTATCCCTTTGAAACACAAATAAACTATTGTATAAAAAACCCCAACAGATCTCAGTGTGCGCTCTGGTTCCTTTGCAATGTGTACTATCTGACTACAATCCATCTTGGCAGTGGAACAGCTACGCAGACGTTCTTCTGAGCCAGCTCTAATGTAAAGGGATGCCAAGTATGTCTTCCCTTTTGTATTTACAGTAATAGTTTCAGCTTTCCCCACCACTGGGAGTGCTGTTGGGGATCAGTTGGCAAAAATATACTTATCTAAAAGGACCGCTGTAATTCCACTTGAAGCTGAACTGTTTTGCAGGGGTTGTCGGAAAGGACCTTCTCCCACATTAATCTACAGCAAGTAATGTCGCGGTGCTGTCACTGGCATGAAGCTGACAGCAAATCCTGTTTCTGCCTCCTCCCAAGCTGGATGATCTGCTGACAGACCACTGGCCTCAGTTTGGCTCTCTTGCACTGGTCTATGTTTGGAGTGAGGCTCGCTGGGCTGTCTGAACTGGGCTGTCTGCTCTGGAAGGGGAAAAACAAGGGTGATCCATCACAGGAGCTGGTGCTTCAGAGAGACAGGTACACAAATGTTTGAATCAGACAGTGCTAAGATGCAGCCAGAGTACTCTGGCCTCCAGGAGCTATCAAGGAGCGAGGAGGAATATGGGATGTGCACCCCATCACCGCACTGAGCAACCTGCAAATAGCTGCTTTGTGGTAGTAAAATTTGCCAACTTTAGGTCTGCTTCACGCTGCAAAGTCTAGAACACGATGTCTCCAGCTGGCCCGACACCATAGCTGGCAGGTCGCCTCAAAGCAGCCAGTGCAACACTGGCAGACAGACAGACTGGCCACTAACTTTCATGAGGACTTCCAGTATCCGAGCAATACAAAGTTTTGCTGCTGATTATTTTAACCATGCTGAAAACAAGAGCTAGAGACCGATTTTCCACTAGCTTGAAGTACAGATAGACCCACAGGTCTCAGTACTGCCCTAAGCAAAGCACCTAAAAGGATGCAGACGGCAGCCTGTAGGTTTGCAAGCTGGAGAACGAGCCACTGGTGAGGGCTGGGATGTGGCAGACAGTTGGGCGGGATTTAGAAGTGTGGTTTTCACACAACAGAGATGAGCAAATCTGCACTGGATTTTTGAGGAACCTTAGCACTTCACACCTCTTTTCTGAGCTCCTACACATGTACAGCAACCTGGATCTCAGAGTCTTACCATTTGTGGCCTTATTTGCACTCACACTGGCATAGGATTTGTGCCTTTCTTTCATGTGAGACCACATCAGGCTTGCTCAGCTCTGTTGCATTCTTCCACTCTGCCTCGTCTTCCCAGCTTCACATCACACTCTCTCAACAAAACAAGCAGAGAACGCATTGAAGACACCTCTGTGCAGGAGCTGAAGAGAGAGATTATTTTACCTTTCCAGGATATATTCCTGGGTGTCAAAGCTCTGCCCAAGGCACTGTGCAACACAAAGCGATCGCTGAAGTCTGTGGAAAGGAATTGCAGGGAGTAATTTCCCACTGCTATGAGCAAACACAGCTTAGAGAAGCCTGGGGTACAGGAAGTCTGAAACCAGCCTGTGCCCTCTCCATTAACATGGGAAACCACCACCATCTGACTGTCCTGTCTTCTCAATACTGGAGAATAAAGCCCGGTGTTTGCCACAGAGCAGTCCTTCTGAAATCCCGATGGGAGTTTTTTTGTTGCCCCTCCCTCCCCTCCTTTTTTTTTTTTTTAAGGTGATAATTCATGTAAATAAACCACCCCCCATGACCATTTAACATGTAACTTATTATACCATTATCCTAATTTATATTTTGTTAAGCCTTAGGGGATTTAGCTGAGAGCTCAGATCCATTGCAGTGAGTGCTATAAAGACACTCAGCAAAAAGCAGTCCTTGATTCAATGAATTTACAGTCTGAATAGACAAAAAGCAGGAGAAAGGCAGAATTATTCTCCAGGCCCCACCAAAACAGCCAATAAACTTACCCCCACTTCCTGCTGACTTGTGCTCCAGAACGTCAGCTTTCATTAAGAAAAGCAACAACAACAAAAGACATTTCTAGCTCCTGTGGTTGTAAAAAGGCTCCTGAAGACACGCTAAATCAATGCAATCCCATTCACCCGGCTACGCAGATGACTTCGGAAAGACACCCAACCATTCAACTCTGACAGGGTGCAAATAATGGCACATTTCTGCAGTCACAAACTTCTGCATTTCAGTGCAACAACTTTGGATCTCCCTATCTTTCTTCATCCTACTTCAAGTTGTGACTTTTCCTCCAGTCTTCCCACCCCCAGTCCATGCTACTGTGCACGTTGCCATCGCTGCTGCAGTCAGTGACTAAAAGTTTTAGGTGCCAGAGCTGGCATCCTTCTTATGTTCAGTAGTAAGAGAAGCAGGGCATGGCTAGAACATGGGTGTCTGGAGCAAACTGCACTGGAAGCAGGACCCAGAGGAACAGGCCAATGAGCAGAGAGGAGAAAACAAACAAAACAACATACCTTCCCCCCCACCCCCCAAAAACACCCAAACCAACAAACAAACAAAACCAACCCCAAACACCAACCCCCCAAAATAACAAACAAAACCCAAACAAACACCAAACCAAAACCAAACACACACACCAACAAAAATCTCCACCATCCACAGCAACACTTCCTCCTGAAAGGACACCTCCATGAAATGTCCACAGTCTGGGGGACAAAGGGAGTTTTGTGGGAAGAAAACAAAGCAAACCTTTCCATGTTGTTTAGGTTTGTGGCACAAAACACGTCAATCACCAGCGAGCATCCCCACTGCACACAAGCTGTGCTCGTGTGACCTCAAAGTGGGCGCTTGAGCCAAAACTAGACCTTTCCAGATGAAACCACTGGTGTACCCACCACCTTATCCTGCTTTTCCAACAGGACACGTTGCATGCTAGTAACCCTTCCTAGCCAGATACACGTGTTGAAAGCACAGACAGGTCTTCAACAAAATAAAAAACCAAACAAACCCAAAAACCAGTCCGGTCTTCTCATCTTGAAAGAACGTGGCCAGTCAAGGTGATGTTGGGAACATTACACACTTGGGAACACACCAGTGCTTTCACCACCTGCTGGCATGCTCAAGACAGATCTAGCTCTGCAAACTTCACCTCCCCTGCCAGCAGGAAATAAATCTTGTGGTTTTAGAGTTGGAGAGTGAATCCATATTCAGTTAGGAATTTATGGTGACTTTATGGATCCCACAAATGCTTCACTACCATCATTTTCTGGAAACTGTACAATTCCTGCAGTTCATTCACTGCCTTCAATTGCCTTTTTTTCAGGGAAGCACTTCTAATTGCTTTTTTACAGATATGGGTTTCTGTAAAGAATAGAACTTGGCTAATACCACATAAAATGTTACCATAGCCTTTTCAGCTATATATAGCTTTTATAGCTAGTCTTAATTTCCCCCGAGTATTCATCCCAAAGGGACAAATCTCTCCCTTGTGTAACTCCTGTGGATACACACCAGAGTGTCTTGAACAATAATCACAGTGCTACAATTCAAATGAAGTTCTCATGCAATTCCTACCATCTTAGAAAGGCCCTTTCCTTCCAGCTGCAATCAAAGGTAGAGCAGCACACAAATACCTGTGTGGTCTGCGTTGATTTACAGATACCCAAGAGCTGTTACCAGCCCCTACAGCCCCATGGCTGTTTGTTTGTTGTCGGGCAGGTACTGTTTTGTTTGTAATACTGCATCGGATCATTCCACTCTTTTTCCCTGGGAAACATTTGTACACATTTCTGCGCCACAAACACTGCGAAGCCAGTATCAATTTTCTTGCTTTATATTAGCCCCTCTGGTACCTTTATATTAACCCAGAATGAATCACTGGCCTCCCAGTCATTTCTTACTATACAGTTTCAAGAAATGGTGTAACTCACATTTCAGAGATGGCCTGGTTTCTGCTGATGGGTTCCTCAACTGCCAAATAGTTGCTGCGATGGCTCACGCTTCTTCCGTACACACATCCCATCCGGACTGCCCCTGGCAACTCCTGCACTTCTTCTCCCACCTCTGCATTCAGCAGGCTGGCAAAGAAACTCCGCTGCAGCCAGTGCAGTGCACACTGGGAACGGTGAGATGGCTCCAGTCCTCCCACCAGCAGTGTTTGTTTCCACCAAACAGGGTCAGCTTGTACTGTTGGTTTTTGCTGCCAGCTCAGTTGTCTTTTTCCACCCAAATTCTCATTGTTTTCATTAACCGACTCTGTCGCCCTATACAAAGAGAGACACCTTTACCTTGTATGCTCCTCAGTGACAGAGCCTCCAGTTCTAACAAGAGACAGAAGACAGAGCACACACATGAACCAGCACTTAGAAAACTGTCCATCCATGGCAAACTGGGCAAGCTAATAACAAAAAAAAAAAAAAAAAAAAAAAAAGAGCCTGTGTCTGTATTAGACCAGCCAACTGTGAGTTGTGGTTTAGATTGTAGCAGACTCAGATGATGAGAGTGTCTTTCACCCAGCATAAACCCCAAAGCTCAAAGTAACCTTCACAGCAGTGGAAGAAATGTAGGAATGCAAATAATATATTGGTGACCTGAGGATTTAAGTCCTGCTTGGTCCTCTCCTGCCTGGCCAGAAGAACAGAGAATCCAGCTGTGAGCACAGCAGTGTCAGCAGACAAAAGTACTTGATAGTCAAGACTGAATACTCATCATCTTCCCTCGCATAACCATCAGCCAGCTGTGGAAAGACCCATGTTGAATGTGCTGACATCAGCATCTCTGCTGGGCACTGTGAGCATCACCCTCAAACCCAACAAAGACTTTCCAAGGTGTCTTTTCCCCTTACTAAGGGAATAGTAGTGGCAGCAGGAAAAGACACCAACTGACCTACAGAGCTGAAGGGCACCTAAATGGTGTGTCCTTTTTCGTACCAGAAAAAAACTGAAAAGAAATTAAAGTGACTATTTAAGGAGCAAAGAACAAAAGAATTCATTTAAACAAAGTAATAGTCCCTAGCAGAGAAAAGACCTTTTTTCCCCCCCATCTTCCTGGTCAAAAAATCTCTTTCTTTGGTTGGCCTTATACACTCCACTCTCAGAAGCAGCGTTATCCCCACTTAACTCAGGAGAAACTGGGGCATAGTAGAAGTTGTTTTTGAAAGGCCACGCAAGGTTTGTATGGCAGAGCAAGAATAAAATATTTACAGCATTAAACACCCAGGCCTTTTTTCCTTAAGGCACCAGCAGGCTGAGGTATTGACTTCTACAGCAAATCAGTCTTGACAACTACAGTAAATCTGTCTCACAACAGGGGTATTAGGATCAGTCCACTACAAAATATGACATAAATCTGTCCCTTATAGTTTGAGGAGAAGGTGTAGATTTGGGCATTAAAACCATTGCCATCTCCCATTACAAAACCCCAAACCTCATGAAACACATCTGATCCATTCCGGGCCTGGCTTTCAGATCACTGAGATCCATGAAAACTCTGATTTGGGTTAATAAGTTGAGTTGGGAAAAGAAGAGACTAAGATTCAAGAAACACAGTTTTGGTCCATAGCTTTGACATGAAATTTTTGTTGCTTTTGGACAAGTGAGCCCCCCCTGCCTGCCAGGTTGGAATAGCTGTAGTCTTGTCTTCTTAGCTTGTAAGTCCTTCACAGAGAGGATCATCTCTACACAAATACACAGTTCACTGGAGCTCAAACCCTGAACACGATCTGGAAGTCAGGTCACTTAAAATACAGCTTAAAATGACATCAGACACATTCTGATATCCCACACAATTCCAGTACAAGCTAACATTTAGGTTTGAGGGTTTGTGTGTGAAAATTTTGGCTGGAATCTCATGGAAAATGCCTGAGGGCTCCCCATGATGGGGAGTCAGCATGAAAAAAATGAAAGATAAAAACCATGCAGTCGAGCAGGCTGGTGCCAACACCTGCCCCCCACCCCCAAATCCCCACTGCCGCTGTCTGCCCGACTCTCCCGGAGCCCTCACAACAAACTCACAGCAACAGGCAACACATTTCCAGGGGGGGTCCTGTAAAACAAAGCCGACCGCATTTAAAAGCAAACGTGTTGCCAGTAATTTAAGCTGCATTAAGGAGCCAGTGTGAGCACTCCACTGGTAATATACTGCATACATTCGTCAACCCAACACAAATCCGGTTGAATAGATTTCTTGTGGCTCATTATTTATGAGGGGAAAATATCCCCCAGTCTCTGGGCTGATGTGAGCCCATACTTTCCCTTCTAATCTTAACGGCCTATTATTAGCAACCCCGTTTATAGAATGCCCCTCTGCCTTATATATCCCACGTACCCCAGTTTTCCATCCTGCCCGGGTACGCAGCAGGGGAAGACACGGAGCAGTCAATTACTGGCATTTCAATGTGCCTTTTGCAGCACACTCCTACACTTGGGATAATCTCTAATTACACAGGGCAGAAACCTCACCCAACCGTATATTTTCCTTAGACCCTGTTGCCACCAGCTACTTTTACTCATTGAAACAGAGTCCCCCTCTTTTTTTATTTCCTCCTCCTTTTTTTTTTTTTCCACATCGTTAAAAATTTATTATTTAGACTGATGATGACATCATCTGGAAAGGGACCCAGGCTGTGGTCATCAGGGCCTTTTTCTGCATTACAGAGAAGCAGTTTCTCCTCTCTCCCTTGCAGATCATTAATTTTTAAAATAGAGCTTTGCTTTAAATATATACAGCTCATTTTGCTTTCAGCTGATGAGTCAGAGGAGCTGTCTTTCAACGAGGTCAGGTGCCCCCCATGCCATGCTTCCTGCCCAAACCAGCACGCACGCTCCCTGCTGAAGCTCTGGCTTCAGGGCCCTGCAAGGAACAAGACAGAGTTTCTGTGTAAATAAACAAATACCTGCATCTACAGGCTGACCAGCTTTGCTCCACCATGCAGCCTGAAATGGCCTGGGGTGTACAGGTCCAGCCCTGCAGGTGCTCCTCGGGCAGGATCTCGTTGGCTTTGCCTGCAGATATTTTGTTTAAGGGAAGATGCTATAATGTGGCTCTTCCACAAAGAACGGGAGCAGGTTTCAGCCTAGTCTGGGCATATTTCACCATAGCATGTGGTTTTATGGTGACTACCCCATGAATCCTGACACCACCCTGTTGAGATCTGTAGTTTCCTCTCCCCAGTAGACACCAGCTCAGAACTCTACATTATCTGTAGAATGACATAAGGGATTAACAAGGCAAATGCTAATTGTGGGTATTCGCTGCTTGCACCCAGATGTAAAGGACTGGATCACATCCCTTTCAACCAGGCAGATGTGTATGAGAGCACCACAGCTCTGCAGGCTGGCTGACACCAGCACCTAAGGCAGCACACGGAGCCATCCAAGAGCTGTCAATGCTGTCACATGCACCTTACAGCAAGATCCAGGACAGAGCAGATGGAGCCTGGCAATGGAGAAGCCACAGAGGACTGCATGCCTGTAGCATCCTTGCTCGCAGGGGAACATCTCCATCCCCACAGAACTGCCAACCGGTTCTCACCTTGTGAGGAGCAGGAGCTCTGGGTAGCACAACTCTGAGTTCATCCACTAAAGCTTCAATCCACCCTTAAGTCTACAGGTAGTGGTTGCTAATTGTACTGCCTGAGAGGAAACAATGATTTTCCTCAGCAGCATGTATTTCTTCATCCTTTAGCACATACAAATCCTTGAGAATGTTTCTCTATTCACAGCAGCTGCTTACAAGTCTTTTCAGATCAAACAGACTTCATAACCCCCATACACATCTGGGTATTCACCAAAGCACCTGGGATGTGCACGATGGATGTGCAGCCACCGTGGAAACACTTTAACATGACACAGCAATTTAGAGGGACGGGACAAGGCATATCTTATCTGAATGAGGATGTAGGGGACACTTGGAGAATGGGTGGGTAAACACCACTTACTTTTAGATACCTGTCTTAGCCTGCATTATGGGACTAGTTCTCTAGATCTCTTATATACTTAGTGAGAGAGAAAAAAAAAACCAAAACAAACAAGACTTGTAGAAGGTAAGTAAGAGAAGAAACTTAATTTAGGGGCATTCTCCCTTCATTGACTCAATGGAGAAAGAAAGTGATGGAGACAGCCTCCTAAATAAGGTGTTACAAATAGCTGCAATGAACACACAGAAGAGACTCACTCGAATAAGCGTCTGACCAGGGCAAGGTGTTGCTCACCCAGCACAGTGAAAGCTGCCACAGGTTCTTTAATGAGCGCAAGTGGCTTCAGCTTTGGTTTTAGGTTTACTCCAAGCACAACACCAGTCCTCAAACTGTGCTGGGGCACGAGTTCAGGACAGGTCCACGAAGAACAGTGCTCCTCATTCAATCATGTCCAGCTATTACTTTCTTTAATGCCTTGTTTTTCACTGAATTTTCCACATCCTAGAACCAGCCCATCCCTTACCTTATGAGCACTCAAAAGCTACTGAAACTCTAGCATGGTATACCCAGATTCAGGCTTAAGAAAAAGAATTTGACAGCCCTTTATTATGTTCTTAGTATATTATTTTCCCTAACTCTCTAGTAGATAGGAAAGGTTGTCACAGTAAGTAGAAAACAGTTGTACACAGCCTGTGAGAAGAGGATGAAAAGGTCACGAGTATGAACTGGCTGTTACATGGACACGTGCTGTAATATTTTCTTGAACTCGGTGATCCAGTAACACAGTTCAACAAAATCTGTCAGAACAATGCTTTGCTCCCTCTCAAAATCACTGCTTTCCTCTCCAGCTCCTCAACCTGACTGCTTGCAGGTCTTCAGCTCCCTCCCTCCCAGCTTCCAAGAGATGATCTATAAGAGCACTCAATAATCCTTCCTTTTTGGCTGAAACAAACAGAACAGATGGGAGATAGAGATGAAACAAAGCACAGAAGTAGACAGCACAATCAAATACATTTCACTGCACTTAAGAGTTATAACTACAAGAAGCATTCTCCAAACATAATTTCTCCAAGGAATGGCAAGGGCAGGGAAGGGAAAGTAAAATGCTCTATGGTCATAAATGGAAAGAAGCAGCCTATAAGGCAACCTCTGGGTGCAAGCAGCCTCTATACTATGGAAATTTTTAAGAAAAATAAAAAAGTATCTCTATTTCAGATTACAGCAGAGAGCCTCTTCCAAAACTCACTGCTTTATCTATACCTCCTGGCTCCGATTCAACTCTTCACTCCTCAAACTCCAAATCCCCCTTTCTCAGATCTCCTGCTGCCCTCCACAGATCTCTGCCCCCTCCACCATCGCTACTCTGCCCTCGCCAAGGGTCTCCTCTTCAAAACCTGACCCTTGGTCCTGCTGTACAGGAACCTTCCCAGTATCTGCCACTAGCCTGTGAATTGGGCCCTAAGTGTGCTGCTGGAGGAGAGAGGAAGGATTTATATGCAGCAAAAAAAAGAAGTTAAAATGAATTAGATTATGGTTGTATTAATTCAGGGCATCCACCCAATCCCTTCATTAGCTTGATTCTCCTGCTACAGTAGCAATCTATAAATGTTATAAGCTTTAAATGCTCTATGTACTTTAAGCTTTATAGGAGACTACTACTATTAACAGTTACACCAGTTGGGAGGAAAGGGGAATGCTACACAGGGTTATGTATGAGCCTGTCAAGGCCATGAATACACAATCTTATGCTAAACATTCCCAGAACTTGAGATGAGGCTTCCAGATACTTCCTATCAAACAGCTCCCAAGGTGACATCTAAGGCTACATTTCCAAGAGCGCTCAGGTCCCACCAGCAGTGCATGAAGCCTTCCACTTTTCTGGCCATTCACTGCCTTGAAAGAGGACATGACATGACTGTGACAAGGTTCAAAACACTGAGCGATTCAGCCCAAGTCTTTACGCTGCAGCCCAGACAACCACAAGCGTGTGGTTCGCAGAAGAGTTCCTTGAACTTTTGAACTCTACTTTTTTTCTCTTAGGTGGGGAATTAAGTGGACTTAGTCACACAGAGCTTCAGTCAGGGGTCTTTGAAGATGAGGAGCTGGCAGTGATAATGCCTGGAGCTTATGTGTGGGGAGGCATTTTTTCCTCTTAGTCCTGAATACCATGTTCAGCTTCTCAATGAGAAAAAACCCAGGGATGAGGGCAGCAGCCTTCATACGGCGATGAAATCACTTCTTCCTAATCACCACCAGAGCCTCAGCAGCAGGAGACCATCAGGTTGCAACCTAATACCTTTTCCAGTCATAAATTTCTAGATAACTCCAGTAATAGGTTTGATCTCAGCTGGGCTTTTTGTTGTTGTTGTTGTTCATTTTTTTTTCAGAATAGACTTATGGAAGAACAGCTTCTTTACAGGCAGCACCCTGAATTTATAGAGCTTTATGTCAACTCTGACTGACCATTAAATTCCATATTTACATCCATAGCCAAATGGGTAAACAAGTACACACAGTAATTTTCAAAGTCAAATCTCCATTAACTTTTGCGTAGCTGAAGAGGAGATGAAAGCACACAGGCATCACACGCCTCACCTCGGCGTGCTTTCCAGGAATAACACTCCGCTGCTTTCTTACCTTCCAGAGAGAGATCAGGACAAAAATTAAGCAGTAATACTTTTGCTCCCTTTTTACAAATGAAGATTATTTCTCTAAATGAGCATTCTTTCCTCTCTACCAGTGGCTGTGTTACCAGTAGATGCCCATTCTCACCAATCCACCTGAACAACAGAAAGTCTCAGAAAAACCCAATTTCTGAATGGGATACGTCTCATAACAAAAAAAAAAGCAAACAAAAAAAAACCCCCAAAAAACCAAAACCCACACAACTGCACTAGGGGGGAAAAAAACAGAAGCACTTGCTCACAGTAATAGCTATTTTCCTTTCCTCTTAAAGCAACACAATGAAGCAATTACTGTACACTGTATTCCAGGGGCTGTTTCAGCCAAAGCAATTGGCCGGGTGGCTTGGAGGGGGCTGGAGGTGTGGCCCAAGAAAAAGAAACAACTCCTACCAGATATGATTCACTAGCAACAAAAACATCCCCATGGTACCTCTTACTTTTCAGAGGATGAGGACAGGTTTTCCAGCAGCAGGGTTTTCCAATTAGAGGAATTTTTCTGTTATGGGATTGATGACATAGGTGTCGGTATGAAAATAGGAAGGGCCTCAAAGGTTACAGCTAAGCTGGGAGTCTCCTTGTACCTGAACCATTGCAGATTCTCAGAAACCTCCTTGTGGTCTCAAGAGGACGTACCATGTGGGAAAGCCTTTAATTTACTTGAGAAAGAAGAACGTGTTCATGGGTAATCATCTCTCTGGAATTACACTGACCGGAGAATATATGAATAAACACAGAGGGTCCTTGTGAGGAGAGCCATCGCGTCTCGCACAAACACGCACCATCTACTGCTGGACACAGGGCGCAGGGAACCAACAGATTAGACCAAAGACCATCATATAAATTAGAACTAGATTAAAGAACATCATGTAAATGTGTTCTGACTCCAGGCATCGAATTACATGACTCATCAGGCTCACTTGATACACGTATATTCTAAACCATGTCGTTAGTTCTGATGGCCTTTGGCACGCAGCTTTGGTACGAGCGTGCCTGTAAATCTGCATTTGTTTTAGAAGTATTAAAGGCAGAATTGGCAGCAACTTCTACATTTAGCTTGCTTGGCACTTTCTTTTAGAAATGATTCTTTAAGTCTTTTTTTGGAGCCTTCAAAAAAAATAAAAAAAAATTGAAACACTCACTATAAAATTAAATTGAAGGACAGGCAGGTGGGAGAGAAATACTATTACCATTTTTCTCCCTGTCAGCAGGCACTAATAGTTCACCATTTCACATTATAACACATGAGCTTTTGTAATTGTCTCAAGGAGATGAAAGTTTGATGAGACAGAGCTGAGGTTAGAAGTGTCTGTCTGTCAGCCTGTGCAAGTTTTCCTAATATCCAGGTTGCTATAACTCAGCAGGGGGTCTGATGCCCTAACACTGAACGCAGTTACAGGTTCTGTTGGTCTGACAAATGATTAAATTACTGTATAATATATTTGAAGCTGTATTTCAATATGAGATTATGTGTTTTCACAACTTTGACTCACGCATGCTACTCACAGCTCCCAGTGAGTTCAACCTGAGATGCAAGTCATCGGTACAGTGTAAAGTCAGACCTTTCTTAATCATCCAACAGTGGGTTGTATTCTTGGAGGCAATTAAGCAGATCATTTCTTCTAACGCACAGCAAGCAGGATGCTACCACAGCAGGCAGAATGATCATTTTGCACCCAAAACATGCTTTGGATGAATGAACAGAAAAAACACGAAGCTAAGATGTAAAATGTTAATATTGCCTGACTTTTTTTTTTTTACTTTTTTTTTTTTTTTTTTTTTAAAAAAAATTTCGTAAAATAAAACATAAAATAAAAATTTACTCGC